>NQII01009536.1:0-35525 GCA_002778355.1 Clitarchus hookeri | reverse complement strand
TGGATCTGAGCTAAGGGGCGGTCGTGTTTCAGGAGAGAGCTTGAGCGAACTTATTTTTTGTCGCAGAATCGGCTCCCTGTGGCCCCGCAAGTGTGAGTCGAAACAGAAAGCACCTCTCCCACCCCCCTCCCGCAGCAGGAGCTACCCACTAACTCGCGGGAACACGTACGACAAATGTTTGTCGAGGAACAGTTAATACGAGCAGATTTGCGTCCCCGGCAACTTTTTACCGGCGAGCGGAGAAAATATGGTGATGGATTGGGAAAGGGGAAGGGACAGTTAGATGTTGAGGAGGGATGTTTGCGACAAGGGAGGTTCTGAGGAAAGGAAGGGAAATCACAAGCAGAGCTTCGGCCAAGTTATCAAATTAACCTCTCCTGAGCAAAAACGGAAAACAACACACGTACATTCAAATTCGCCCCCCCCCCTCCCACGCTAAATCAAGGTACTCAGAAGTACGACCAATTTGTCTCCACTTCTCCCCCACTTCCCACCCTAATACCATGTTTTCTTTCTTTCGTTGTTCACCCACGTTTGCGTCCGCTTGTCATCAGCATTAGCAGTTCTTCCTCTCCCCTGGACGAAGCGATTCTATCACGGGAGAGGCGAACGGGTTAAGGTAATATGCAAATGTGTTCCCCTCACGTGAACAGTTGAACAAACGACGTTTGTTTGTTCCCGCAGTGCGCTCGTGGGGAACTCACCTACCGAAGAACTCTCTGTTTAACACTGGCCGCGAAGTAAGGGGATAAAAGAATTTTACTATTCGAACAAGACGTGAATAGTTTAACCTTCTCTGCCTCCAACACTGTAATTAGTTTGAAAGTAGTTAACCACCAGAACCAATATTGTAAGCCAAACATTGTAGATCTTGTCCATTAATACTTAGCATTCTTACCGTAATATTTTAAGCTGATTGTATCACAAAGTAAATATCGAGGATAAAATTTTAGGACGACTATTAATAATAGTTAGAAACATCAAAAATATTATTAAATGTATAAGTGATAAATAATATACTGCTTATATGTACAAATCGTAGGTGTATATTTCATTGTCAGTATGTATTATTTCAAACACATCCATTTAAAGCTTACTTGTCTTCGCTTTGGTAGCCGAGGTGTTCTAGGGCATGTAACGAGTTCGTCTATTATTATTTAGTGGTTGTCGTGTTATAAAGGCAACAAAGGAATCAAATCGCAGACACATTTGGCGATACCAAGGCGAGCGCCATCTTCAAGAATGCGTTGTCCAACGTTATACTGAACGAACTATTGCCGTGACTGTTTGGGGAGCAATTGAGTGTACTATAGGCCATCTTGGCTGCTGAAAATTGCGGACACTCTCGGCAGAAACCGATACATTATAGGAAGTTGCGGCTACTGAAGTCACACCCTTCGCTCAGTTCATACCAGAAGACATATTCCAAACAAAGAAAACACCCGACCAGGAGTCGCCAGAAATGTCCAAGCCGTCTTCTCATCGAGGCATATTACCGCTTCGTCCCTTGCCGGCATATTCGCTCCATACATCCCCTATCGAACATGTATGTGATGTGGTGACATAGCAACTAGTTCGTCATATCATGCAGCAGCCAATATCGATGTTATGTGTACTCGGGTAGAAACGGCCTGTAGCAAACGATTGCCCACGAACATATCCAACGTCTTTTCGATTCGATGCCACGGCGTGCAGCAGCTCCTGTTGCGATTCGTAGCGGCTTAACGACATATCGATTGTTCGGAAGTAATGTTGANAACGTCTTTTCGATTCGATGCCACGGCGTGCAGCAGCTCCTGTTGCGATTCGTAGCGGCTTAACGACATATCGATTGTTCGGAAGTAATGTTGATGCAGTGCTCCGAATCTGTAGTCGTTTGTTTGCAATAATATTTTTGTAATTTGTGTAACAAATTTCCTTCTATCCTGATGGATCTGTCATGGTGCTGCCACCTGAGTGCTCAATAGACAGCAGCATTAAATGCTGAAAACGTATATGTGAACAGTGTTCTAATGGATACCTTAGAAAATGAAAACAATATTACAAAATCAAATAAGCATGAACTCTGGTCTGCCCGGATTTAAATGACGAGACTTGACTGAGCTCGCATATTCCGTACTTGCGGGGAGATCAAAGTGTGGCGTGGGTTCACACAGTAAAGTCCCGTCTACACCGAGCAGGCAGAAGCAAACACGTGTGGAAGAGCATACTTAAGGTTTATTCTACTCTAGTTACGAACAAAACGAAATTTATTATGCGAGAGTTTGGCATGGGAAATATTTCCGCAGCTAGGTACGCAGTGTTCAGAAAAGTACCTTTTTATTAAAAGTTTACGCTTCGTGAATAATAAAAGAGAAGAAAGATATTACTTATTTACGAAGTTATTTTGTATTTGATTTTTTATTACTACAAGAATCCTCTTTTTTAACGTAGAAAATAGAGAAAATATGGTACCTTTCCAATAATACCTCTTACCTAGTGGCGAAAATTTTCCCTTAGCCAAACTTTAACCATTGATATTACCAACCTGTAGTAGAAATAACCTTAGTATAAGCGAACCATTCGCGCATGTTTGCTACCATTCNAACCATTGATATTACCAACCTGTAGTAGAAATAACCTTAGTATAAGCGAACCATTCGCGCATGTTTGCTACCATTCACCCTGGTTTGGTTCGGAGCTGTTAGCCCCGGTGTAAACGAAACGCAGAAACACCGAACATGAGCGAACATGCGCATCCTTTAGTGATGCATGTAATACCGACAACGAAAGGATCTTCGGCGAATGCAAACCGAATTGGAACGAACACAGACGAAGTGTGCTTGTTCGCGATCACAAAGCGTTCAGTCTACGCCCGTGAGAATGCTCGGTTCTTTGATGCTGGTTCTCATGTGTTCNAACCATTGATATTACCAACCTGTAGTAGAAATAACCTTAGTATAAGCGAACCATTCGCGCATGTTTGCTACCATTCGCCCTGGTTTGGTTCGGAGCTGTTAGCCCCGGTGTAAACGAAACGCAGAAACACCGAACATGAGCGAACATGCGCATCCTTTAGTGATGCATGTAATACCGACAACGAAAGGATCTTCGGCGAATGCAAACCGAATTGGAACGAACACAGACGAAGTGTGGTTGTTCGCGATCACAAAGCGTTCAGTCTACGCCCGTGAGAATGCTCGGTTCTTTGATGCTGGTTCTCATGTGTTCCTTCCACCTTGGATTTATTTTTGTTCCTCCGTAGCTTATTTTTCAGGTCAAATATTTGAAAAAATAGCGCTGCCAGTCATAGGACATATATCTCAACACATATTTTTAATTACACAATATTTCGCCGATGTATTTTCATGTGGCATCTGTAGCCGTAGTGAAAACTAACTAATTATTTATTGATTTTCATTCTCACATGAGAGAATACATAATGAAATCAGTCGATTCTCGTTTCAGGAATTCTGTAAAGTAGTTGTGTATATAATAATTAAGTTTATATTTAAACATTAAATGTTAACGGTTCTTAATATAAATGAACGCTAGGTGCGCGAACTGGGTTATAGTATTTTTGTAATACATGTTTTTAATCCAAACTATTTGTTGTGCGCAGTCTGCTTGCACACCAAAAAGAAACACACTTGAGACTAGGGCAGAATACAACTTTCGACAGATCATGCTTATTACAACTAACATTTTGAAGCTCTTCAACGTGGCCAAAACTGACATATTAAGACAACTGTAGCTTAAAATATCCTGAGTGAATTCCTGAAAAGCTAGCCTATGGCCCGGCGTTGAACTTTGCTACAGACTTTCCACCAATACAATTATACGGCTACCACTAAAAGTCCCATAAGTATACGCAGCCCGAAGAACACTGCACGCCAGTTTTCAGAGTCTTTTGCATAGCAGCGATGGTGCACTTGATGCGCGTGGCAGTATCGCCCTTATCGCTACCGTGCTTCTTGACCTGAAAAGCGGAAAACTGTTGCGCGTAGACGGGGGCCCCTTATAGGTTGTTCACGATTAAATTGAGCATTTTCGAAATGAAACATTGAAAAATATCAGTGTCCCTTCCTGCACATATTTTAACGGTCGCAATGACTTCGATGCGCCCAGTAAAGTTGGTAACGACAGAGAAAAAGTAATGCCACGTCTTAAAATGCTGAATTAAACATGTAAGATAAAGATTTATGAATACCGAAATTATTTATTCGGCTTTCTATAATTTTAATGCACGTAAGTATAGGAATTATTTAATTGGAAAATATTTACATGCAAAATAATTTTACAGTTTTGCTTTACCGATGTATGAATAAAGTGATCAGGTCCATGACAGTTAATTTTGCATAAGGTGGATTAATACACAATGTGCATACAACTTTACGACACTACGGCATAGCTGCTTCCCGGTCACCATTGGGNCATAAGGTGGATTAATACACAATGTGCATACAACTTTACGACACTACGGCATAGCTGCTTCCCGGTCACCATTGGGGAAATCTCACCAAACGGCTGCTTTCGGAGTATAACAGCAACACGCCTGTTCTAGACTGAGACACACTCAATAAGCGTNAAATCTCACCAAACGGCTGCTTTCGGAGTATAACAGCAACACGCCTGTTCTAGACTGAGACACACTCAATAAGCGTGAAGGTGCATTCATCTGAGGTACCAGTTGACTAGCTCCAAGCTGCGAACTGATGTTGCGATGCACCGTCTGCTCCCCTCCCACAGCCATCTGGGACCCTTACACCCAGAGGATCCCGTGGTACGGACGAGGTGCTACCCAATCTCTACTGTCTCTCCAGGACAGTGCTGGGGATGTTTCACTGCTCACACACAATGTGCATGCAAGTAGATATTAAGGCCCCCGCCTACATAAATTTATTTTCCACACCTGAGGCCGAGAAGCGCGGGAACAATAAGGGCGACACTGCCATACGCATCAACTGCCACATCGCCTCTAAGTGCAAGGCTTTGAACTGGCGTGAAGTGTCCTAGTCGCACTGGGTGTACGTATGGAACTGTCAGTGGTGACCCTATTATTTTACTGAGGGAAAGTCTGTAGGAAGGTTTAGTCCAAGGCCCTTGTGTACTGCATGATGCACTTGTATATGATGCATTTGTTTTGAGGTACAGCGCTTTGGAAAAAACCGTTTTGGAGTTGGTACTTTGAAATGGTGTTCGTAACTTGCGTGAAATTTTCAAAGTACTCAAGAGCACTCTTCTGGTGTGTGTGTGTTCTTTTCGTAGATCACTGCATCGGACNTGCGTGAAATTTTCAAAGTACTCAAGAGCACTCTTCTGGTGTGTGTGTGTTCTTTTCGTAGATCACTGCATCGGACAGAAATTTAATTAATGGTTTCGTGGGAATACATGTATTTCAAAGAAGCTGCAACGCAGTTCAGGCACCGGGTAGGCGGGAGATTTAAGCAGGACTTTCCAAAGNGTACATGTATTTCAAAGAAGCTGCAACGCAGTTCAGGCACCGGGTAGGCGGGAGATTTAAGCAGGACTTTCCAAAGTGTTGACAGACTCTTTACCCACTCAGACTCAGTGCACACAACTGTGTACATTACGCACGTGTAGGTGAGTTTTGGTCTTTGCTGCACACTGCGAAGCTCAATGGCCAATAATATTACCTGTGAAAAAACTATTCGTTAATCATCTTAATTGTAAAGGTCATACTTGGTTCAAATAGTCAAATAACGGTAGCCGAACACATAACCTAACAGCCCATTGACCATGACAACGAAACAAGTGTTGTNGTTCAAATAGTCAAATAACGGTAGCCGAACACATAACCTAACAGCCCATTGACCATGACAACGAAACAAGTGTTGTGTTTACCTCAGTACAGCACGCATCATAAATATTTTTGTCTGCAACACCTGAAACCGTAAATTAAAGTGGTTCTGAAAGGGTCAAGAGGAATGTGTACCAAAACATTTCCCGTGGAATCGTTTTTTTTTTGCGTGAATACGCATACCTCAGTAAATGATTGTTCTGGAAATACGAATTTTTGCCAGAAAAGGATCCCCTTCCAATTATTTATGTCTCTACATGTTGACGTTTTTCATATTAAGTGTATTTATTGAGAAAATAATTCCTGGAATTAGTTAAATAGAGCATTTTTAAAGCTTACCTATGCAGTTTCCCGAAACGGTAAAATAAAAGTGCGATTATACGAACGTAGTTTAATCTATGGNTTTTAAAGCTTACCTATGCAGTTTCCCGAAACGGTAAAATAAAAGTGCGATTATACGAACGTAGTTTAATCTATGGGCTTCCATTGCACGTAATAAAGTCCCACTGTTAGAATTCTAATTTGCTCAGTAGAACCTTATAACGAGAACACTGCACGCCTTGCGCGTAGGAGCGACGAGGCGCTAGAGGTGTATGTTAGTGTCGCCCGTATTGCTCCCTCGCTTCTTGACCTTGAACGCGCAGCTACATAGACCCCTTAACAAAAGTGAGTTGCTTGAGAAGGGTGGGAATGTGAACGGCGGGGTTATCGGCTCTCGGCAGGAAACGCACGCGTGACCGGGGCCGCATGCTGCAGGTCACTGGTCGCCGAGTCACGACCGTGACACGACCTCGGCAGGGCGTGACGGCGTCGGCGGCACGCGTGCACAAACTGCGGTCAGCCGCTCCCAAGGTGACGGCACGTTGACGCCTCAGCGCCTCACGTCCCAGACATTGTCCCGCGACCCTCAGAAAGGAACTACTCTCAACGGCCAGTTCGACACTCCTCGTATTATTCTTCTCGGCGGTGTCCACGCCCGAGGACGCGAAAACAGCCCTAGAACCAAGAAGATCCGGGTCCGAGTCCTCAGTACTCCTTGGGATGTACGTCATTTGGCTTAAACAATTTAAGAACCGTTATTTGGCATAAAATAATTTGGCCTAAAGTCACTTGGCCTAAAATTATTTTGCCTTAATTCACTTGGCCTAAAATTATTTGGTCTAAAGTCACTCGTCCTAAAATTATTTTGCGTAAAGTCAATTGGCCTAAAATTATTTAGCCTAGTCACTTGGCCTAATATTATTTGATATAAAGTTACTTGGCCTAAAATCACTTGGCCTAAAATGATTTTGCTTATTTTAGGCCAAACATTTTTATGTCAATTGTCGTGTACCTACGCCATGAAGAAGTATTAATCCTTTCAGTCACATATAAGTCTATAATTTCAGGTGTTGCAACAAAAAAACTTTTGTTCGGAACTTTACTGATATCGATACGACGTTTTGTCATACATCGGAACCAATAAAAATATGTGTGCTCTTTATCTTAGCGGCAGCAGTGGCGTATAAGGCTACGGAATATAGACTCAACAGTGAATTATGTTTCTCACGTGCATGTAACCTATCTCATTGGACCGTATGTTACACTGTGAAAAGTGCAGACCATTTAAGCCTCTTCGTACGCAACGTCCCAGATAGATGACACTGTAACTGAAAGCGTAAACTCGTTTTCAAACGATTTGGAGAGAGCTATATATGACCAAAATATTTCGTGCTAGCACGTGTGTCAAAACATTGAAACTCCTCACTGATTAATGTTTATATAAATAATACAAGTTGATACTGCTTAGCTACACTGAGAATATAATTGTTTAAATATAACAAATATGTTTGTTTCTGTGGCGTTTGTTGGGACAACCAAGCCTCAGTTCCTGCAAATAAATAAAATTTTTTCACAAAGCCAAACAATGTGTTTAAAGCAGTTTTGTTTGTGCCAAACAAATATTCCGTTGTTTCAGCATGTTAAACGAATATCGTTACAATTAGTCAACAAAATTATATATTTATACTCAGAAGAATATTTACCCCAGTCAACAAAATATGTATTAATAGAAGGCCCCAGCAAAGTATTTTTTTGAGTATACAAAACTTGAAAAGCAAACATGAGTTTTGCTCGATTAACAAAATACTTGCATGAATGAACATAAACGCTGTTGTGGGCCAAAATGAATTAGGATACCAACAAATTATCTGGTTGAACTAACTGTATATATTTGTTTGACCACTCATTCATTGGCCTTCGTTAGAAAATGCAGCTCAAGAGATTATTTGTAATTTTTATGACAATCAGAATAGTAACATTGCTTTTAAGTGCATTTATAAAAAAACTTGAACAATGGTATAAACATTGTTATAAAATAAGTACAACTTGAAACTAAAAAGTAAAGCTGCAAAAGGTCCAATATTTATTTGCGCACGTTGTCCATTATTCGAAATGAATGTACTTGAAAATATTTGTTTGACACCAATAGTCACTTTAACTGAGATTGAAAGGTTGTAGCGCTAACTTTCTAATGGTCTAGGTTAGAATGTAGGTCGGACTTCTAGTTTTTTTCATATTAACAGAAACTCTTTAATACATGTAGAGCTAAACAAATCGTTATTTATACTAACCAAAATTTTGTTTTGGCAACCAAATAAGAACCACAAAATAATTTAGTTTCAACCGCAAAATATTAAATTGCCTCTATACCGACAATAAATTTGGATTGGCCAAACAAAATTTGCTTGATTCAACAAAACTTATTTTCTGTGTGTGTGATTAATAATAATATGCGTTCAATAGAGTGATACCCGTTGGGGCAGCCAAAAATGAAGCACTTGCATAGGTGTGGCATGCAATAACGAAGTAAAATTTTTATGGGTGTTAATCAGTACATTGAAACATAAAAAGAGATCGTTGCGGAGAGAATCAAATGTCCGTAACTTTACGAAGGTATATGGATAATGTTTCTCAATACTTGCCTGTGATTTGAGAAACGTATTTTCTAACTGTTAACGGAAAAGGTGAAAATTTTACATCGTCTTTGTAAAAATTGTCTGGAATTTCATAATAAGCGTTCTGTTTCATGNTAACGGAAAAGGTGAAAATTTTACATCGTCTTTGTAAAAATTGTCTGGAATTTCATAATAAGCGTTCTGTTTCATGGTGCGTGGGAATTCTTCTGAGGAATTCGACGCTTTCATTAAACAAAGGACGATATTGTAGCACGGCTTTGAATATAGTTAACTTTGTTTTTCGCTCATATCCAGGTAATGCAATTAATAGTTAGTTTCCATTTACACAAACGAAGTGACGGTTGTGTGAATGTCTGTATGAAAGTGAAGAAAGAAGAAAATGTGGAATAGAGGAACAATGTGAACAGTAGATAAGGTCAACACACACATATTGATGAGCGTGACACGTCACGTGCGTGCGACAACGTAACTGGCTGCTAATGTTCGACGTTATTCTTGACGTACATACGCACATATAGTACTTTCATGGTATCTTCACAGTTTTGAAGGAAAAAAAAACCTTAATCACCCCCAGGTTCAACATGGCTGCCTTGTATTTTAAATAAATAATATTGTTAAAAGACGTCNAAAAAAAACCTTAATCACCCCCAGGTTCAACATGGCTGCCTTGTATTTTAAATAAATAATATTGTTAAAAGACGTCAGACGTCAGAGCGGAGTATCTGCGTTCGTAAGGGATAATCGTCTTGATAAAAAAAATTTAATTTTTAATTTAATCACGTAGCAATTATTTACAGTATTAAATAATCTATCTCAATTATTACTCTTTTTATTCCTCAGTGAGCGCAATATTTGATGTCTATTTCAAATCTAGTTAACGTTATTCTCAATGTCTCTCTTTGGTTATTCAATTAACTCACACTCATAATTAACACATTATCAGGCTCTCTGTTGTCATTATTTGAAATGTCTTACACTCACGCATCCAGTTCAATAGTCCCGCCTTCCAGTTGCACTCTTCACCGTACTTGCTTACAGCCGCAGATTTTGCTCCCACTGGTCACTTCCATTGCTACTCGTCACTCTTCTGACTCGTCGTCTATCGCTTAAGGTCGCACAACCACCCAAACTCCCGACTCTCATGAACTCCCGGATCAGAGGCCCGTAGCGTTTAAATACTATCGCTGGCCTTGATCTGGAAAGTTCGCCACACCCCGAGTCACACTGAGAGAAACTCAATCGTTAAACCAGAACATTCTTCAGGTATGCGCTGAAATGCAATTTTCCTTAGGCGAGGAGCGTACGAGCCGTGAGAGTCTTATCGCTGCAGCACGCCGCAGCTGACCTTGAGACGCCGTATTTGTAAAAGCCGCCGGAGTATCATATTATAAATCTCTCCTCCACGAACATGGCTCGCTCGCGTGATGAAAAGTAGCGACACGTTACAATATTCAACAAATATTTAATACGGTTATTAACGTCAACGTATTCTTATTTCGGCCAAATAAAACTATCCCTCAATGCCTATAAATAAAAATGTAAATTTCGTATTAAATATACATTAAAAACAAATACAGCAGTGCTGTGTCGGGAACGGTTAGTAAGAAATAGCTAACATGTTAAGTGTTACTAAACTCAGTTCTGGCACATTACTTGCAACCCGGGCGTCTTTTATTGAAATATTCACATTTATAAGTAACACTTATCACAAATATTTCTCTTTTTATTTTCTGATCAGCGCAAAATACTGTAAGTAGGTAATATTCTCTTCGTGTCTTTTTTTATAAAGGAACAAAGGGCCGCGACGATGTGGAGGTAAGACTACTCGCTTCCCACCTAGGCGATTCCCAGATTTTCGGGTCCGATTCCCGGATTTTCGCACTTGGGACTCCTGGGAATCCCGCCAGACGATGCCGATGGTCGGCGGGTTTTCTCGGGGATCTCCCGTTTCCCTCGCCCTTGCATTCCGTAACTGCTCCACACTCACCTGACTTCACCCTCATCGGTTCTCAAGACCTCGATGTTTAGAGCAGCCTAAATCTCTTCACGCACTCTAGGAAGGAAGAATCTTAAGGATGTTGTTTGGTTAGTTTGTTTTATTTGTGAACTTCACTGTGGTGTGCAGGGCTTCAGAGAAGTGAGAACTTACCTTGAACGGGACGTAGCAGGTGCTTTCAACCCCCCACGTGGACGGTCGGCTCGTCTCTGCTGTAGTGACCGCGAGGCCGGTTTACACGCTCGCCAAACGTGGCCGAGAACAGTTGGGAGGGAGTGCGGTTTCGCGGCTCGTTAAGCCGGCTCACCCCCCGAACAAACAACCCCGCAGAGAACCACTTCTACCCGCACCTATGGTGAATATAGTGGCAGAGTGCGCAAGCTAGATGCGTAGTGACCAATCCTAAAGACACCAACATTGGGCAGCTTTTTTTTTTCAGCGCACTCTAAATTAGAATTAGTGGGAAATCATTTATTCTCAGTTAAATTCAACTACTCGAATAAGTGAAAATGGCTTCATTTGCAATCGGTAGAAAACCACTGGTTTTTTCAGTTAAAATATTTCACTGGTCGAATAAGCGACAGTTAACTGCGTCTGGTCAATTAAATATTGTTTTTTTATTGAATTTAGCCGAATCGCTACCAGAAATAATCATATTTCCGATAATCACTGTATATATTGTGCAATTAAACGTAATTTAAAAGAAATAACAAGTCAATGTGCCAAGGATTTGAATCCACACTATCCTGTTTCCATAGAATTATCTTACCAATCGATCCACTAAGTCAATTTTGTCTATAAAGAAACATATGTATATATATATATATAAGACATTTTTGTCAAAAATATATAGTTTTAAATTGTTTGTCCTTTCTTTTGGTTTTTAGTTTAATTATTAGATAATATTAGGATTGTAAAACCAACAGTACGCATTTCACATTTAAAACTTTAAAATCGAGCGCTATGATCGTAACGTAACAACAAAATGAAAGACTGAAGGTTCAGGTTGCCTCATAAAATGGTAGGTCTATTATAAAAGACGAAATACACATAAAAACAATTTTTTATGGGTTTTGGTTGTTTATGCGTTGTAATTTCATTTGATACACCTTGTTTAACTAAACAAATCACTGGAAAACATTGAATGGATTGGTAGATGAATCAGTGGAAAATGTCACGAAATCCATAAGTAAAAAAAAATTGGAATTTTTTCACTATTTCATTACTTAAATTGACTGAAGTGACTGTGAATAAGTCAGATGATGTTAACTGATTTAAGCAACTAGATGTTTTCGAATTGTCACTGACAGCGAACAGTGAAATATTTAAATGGCTACAGGTATTTGCGAGTTTTGTGTATATATTTTGTACACGNTGTCACTGACAGCGAACAGTGAAATATTTAAATGGCTACAGGTATTTGCGAGTTTTGTGTATATATTTTGTACACGTAGAAATACACAAATTCACACAAGACAAAAAAAATAATATTTTTAATCATTTTAATTTTTTACTCAGTGTCAGGAATGTTATCGCCGTGTAACCAAGCTGAGGGCAAATGTCGAACCCACAAGCAGTCATGTGGAAGTCAATATATGGTTGAGATTCCACTTCAAGAACAAAACTCTTTTACACATACAAAATCGTGCAACATTTGGTTTCAAAAATATTACCTTGGGTAAAATACACTGGAGAGACAAAAAAAAAACTGGTATAGGCGTGCGTATGTAAATAACATAGGTATGGAACCAATCAGAGCAACGCGGTGCGGTCGGCAGCACCTATATAAGACAACAAGCAACTGGAAAAATTGCTAAATTGGTTACTGCTGCTACAATGGCAGGTTATCAAGATTTAAGTGAGTTTGAACGTGGTGTTATAGTCGGTGCACGAGAGATGGGACATAGCATCTCCCAAGTAGCGATACAATTTGGATTTTCGGGTACGACCATTTCACGAGTGTACCGTGAATATCGGGAATCCGGTAAAACATCAAATCTTCGACATCGCTGCGGCCGGAAAAAGATCGTGAACGAACGGGACAAACGACGACTGACGAGCATCATTAAACGTGACAGACGTGCAACCCTTTCTCAAATTGGCGCAGATTTCAATGCCTCCTGCATACCATCAGACATTAGTCGAGTCCATGCCACGTCGTCTTGCGGCACTTCTGCGTGCTCGCGGTGGCCCTACACGATATTAGGCAGGTGTACTAGTTTTTTTGGCTGTTCAGTGTAGTTGCGATGTTCATAATTTTTTTATTAATAAGCCTTAAATATATTTAAAATTATTTGCGTGACTTGAAGAGTTATCGTTTTATATATGTAAAAACCTTTATTATTATATTACATAAATTATTTTATTAAAAAAATTTTTGTATTAGATGATTATACGTTCGATTTAGTTAAAAAAAAAAAAACCTAAAATTCCTTTAATAAATTATATGCATAATTAGCACAAGGTTCAAACATTTATTTATATCTAGATTTTTAAAAATATCAGTGTGTTCAAGACTGGAGNGCAACCCTTTCTCAAATTGGCGCAGATTTCAATGCCTCCTGCATACCTTCAGACATTAGTCGAGTCCATGCCACGCTGTCTTGCGGTACTTCTGCGTGCTCGCGGTGGCCCTACACGATATTAGGCAGGTGTACTAGTTTTTTTGGCTGTTCAGTGTAGTTACGATGTTCATAATTTTTTTATTAATAAGCCTTAAATATATTTAGAATTATTTGCGTGACTTGAAGAGTTATCGTTTTATATATGTAAAAACCTTTATTATTATTATATTACATAAATTATTTTATTTAAAAAAATTTTGTATTAGATGATTATACGTTCGATTTAGTTAAAAAAAAAAAAACCTAAAATTCTTTTAATAAATTATCTGCATAATTAGCACAAGGTTCAAACATTTATTTATATCTAGATTTTTAAAAATATCAGTGTGTTCAAGACTGGAGCNTGCATAATTAGCACAAGGTTCAAACATTTATTTATATCTAGATTTTTAAAAATATCAGTGTGTTCAAGACTGGAGCAGTCTTCCAAAGAACCAATTTTGATGTCATAAACCACACATGATATATCATATATACAATAATGAAATATATAATTTTAAAAATGCTATTTTATAATACTGATAAAATAAAGAGTTTAATAAATAGATCATGAGGAATAGTATTTTTTTTAACATGTATTATTTATTGTCGCAAGTAATTATGTTATCCAAGGTAAGTGAATGTTTCTTATATTATGTGAAAAATACGTATTACCGTTTAAATTACTTCTGCTGTGACGTTTTGTTTACGATGGAAATTCAAGTACTTAGAATGTGTCAAACTGCAAAATACTGAAAATATTTCAAACTGGAAACCTTTTATAAATTGGCCCCACTTATTCAGTGGTTACAAGTAGCGTCCTGTTTGGACCTTTGCTTAATGATAATATCCACAGTAAAATACTTATAATTTTGAAGATTGTTTTTTTAGTAAACTAACGACGACACTACAAGAGTTTTTATTTCGTTTTCGCAGAGATAGAAAGCTTTAAATATCGCAAGCAAATATTTCAGCACACGACTTTTCATTTTGTAGAGTTGCAAATCACAATGTGATAACAGCAAGTTATTTATATATCGTTTCTCTCATAGCTAAAAATTATTATCGTTCATTCGCTAATCAATGGTGTGGGAGAAAAGTGACACATAAACACAATATGATAGTAATTACTTCTTCGATTATGTACAGTAGTCAGTAATGGCGGAGTCTAATAGCACAAGGTTGTTACACTCTGGTATAAAAATTATTTATGTACTAGATGGAGAAACGGATCAGGTTTCTGACATGTTCGTGTAATCGAAATGGAGATAGCTCGTTACTTGTCTATCACTTCTCTTATATTTATTACTTCCATGACGGCCCACATATCTGATCAAGTTTCCGGGAGTAACAACGACTTATCTCCGCAAATAGATTAAAAATTTTGTCATGAAAAATTATAAATTCTTCTACTTTTGTAATGTTTTACAACATTACTATTGCAGCAGTAGTACTGAAGCTGCAGACTATTCTAGAAAATATCAGTAAAAATATACTTNGTTTTACAACATTACTATTGCAGCAGTAGTACTGAAGCTGCAGACTATTCTAGAAAATATCAGTAAAAATATACTTGATATGATTTTTCAATCAATTTGTAATTTATTTTCTTACTGAGGCAAACAAAAATCTTAAAAAATAAATTATGAATTTCCTTTTATTTTTGTGCATTAAAATAAACTTAATTCCCAGATATAAAATTTTACACGTAATTTTACAACATTCCAAAATACGATACCGAAAACTGCATAATTTTAACATTATCTGTTTACGCACAAATTCGTAACACTAATACACATGCATTCTNTACGATACCGAAAACTGCATAATTTTAACATTATCTGTTTACGCACAAATTCGTAACACTAATACACATGCATTCTACTGTTTGATGCAGCATACCTAGCAGCCTTAGCATCGAGGATTTGAGTGCTGGTAAGGATGAAGTGAGGTGAAGGTTGAGCAACAGCAGAATGCAATGGCAGGGAAATAAGGGAGCCACGAGAAAATCCACCAGCCAATGGTAACGTCCGCCAAATTTCCCACATGCAAAAATCCAGGAATCGAACGCAGTTCACTTTTGTGGTAAGCGAGTAGTCTGGCTGCTGCACCACCGCGAAACCTCTGACAAGGGAATGAAACCATAAGATGAAGCATCGACAGAGTGCAAGATCGGGAATAGCAGGAGTACTCAGAGAGAACTCCTCTAGGACTCGAACCCTGATCACCGTAGTGGTAGCCTGGTGCGTTGATCAGACCGTAATGTGTGACACACTGCTTCCGGTGAGCACCCCACATGGGCCTATATTCCTCCCCTCATGAAACTGTACTAACTATGTGTAAGACATGAGACCACTCATCCTGTGATCTTTATTCTCCATTCTTGTATAGATCACTGAGGGGTTGACTTTTTCACTGTGAGTCAGTTCTTTATTCTCATTCAGTCAGTCTATTCTTGGCCTGTGTTTCTTCCATTTGTTGATCATACCAAGAAGATATTTCAGACATCCTTCTTTATTAACTCCCCATGGGGCCTGGGCCTGGCAGGAGATGTAGGTGAGGTTGACCTTCCTACTGCTCGGGCTTCCAGGTCCGGTTTTCCAGGAAGCGTAATTGTGCCTGCTCTACAATTGACGGGGTCACGGTGGCTGAGCGGTTAGACTGCTCACCTCCCACCAAGGCGAACCAGGTTCAATCACCGGCCGGTTCACTCCGGTTTTTCGCAAACGGGAATCGTGCTGGACGATGCTGCTGGTCGGCGGGTTTTCTGGGGGATATTTCGTTTCCTCCACCCCTTCATTCCGGCGCTGCTCCTTTCTCACCTCGCTTCACCCTCGTCGGCTCTCAAGACATCGCTGTTAAGAGCCATCCAGATGTTTTCAGTCACTCTATAACCGACCATGACTCCCTGTCACTTTAGTAACGGACTATCCTGTAGTCTTTGAAAGGCCTGCTATAATCGAAGGTATGTATTCCGTACGTTATAATTGCTTCCTTTCTTGCTCTTTCAAGATAAAATCTTTCGCCTCTCTTCTTGAACGTTTCTGCAAGTAGAGTGCGCAGAGCTGGTTCTGTTCACTCTGCGTGACAGTTGACAGCAGGGCCCCGCTTCGTCACTGCTGCGTGTGTTTTCGGGTGCCGACGACGCAGACACGGCGCTTCAGGGCGTCGCGACGCCACCGCAGCGTTTCATTAGCAGCCCCCGCCCTTCGCCGACCGCAGAGGTGGGCGAGCTCAAAGTGCCCCCCTCCCCCTTTGTCGACTCCTCCTCAACGCCGAAATTTCGCAATTACCCAGCCAATGATTAGCGAGCGGTCGCCCAATTTGGCGCCCGCGCACGTTAACCGTCCCGCGAGGGAGACGGGCGATGCCGTCGGATGACGGTTGATAAAGGAGGTTGGTTGGGGGGAGGGGGCAGATCGAGAGACAGAGACAGGGCGCGTATGGCTGGAGGCTTTCAAAGGCTGGCGCATCCACTGGTGGGCGAATTTCACATCCGGAAACGCTTTTCCCCGGGAAATGTGTAGCTCGTGACGAGCTAGGGTTGTGGCAATTACCCCTCAACCACTCCCCACAACCCAAACCCTCTCCTCGCATCAGCAGCGCGGGTATCAAGCGGCCCTGTTGGTTTAGCGATGTGGGGAGTCAGGCTCGTGGCAGGGAACGGAAAGGACAGAGAGCGTCGNGCGATGTGGGGAGTCAGGCTCGTGGCAGGGAACGGAAAGGACAGAGAGCGTCGGGACGCCGGGTTGTTGACGTCTGAATTCCAGGAATCTAGTTGCGTCGTTAATGAACTGAGTCATGTATCGTTCATACGGCTAATTACTGGAACAAAATGGTTTTGTTAATGAATGGCGGGGCCCCCTCTCCGTGTCGAGGGCTAAATTGAGGCAACTGCGAACTTGGTTGTGATGAACAGAAATGTGATCTGACAGGGAGGCGTCTACCAGAGCGGACGGGATTGAAAAAGAAAACTTGTGACTCTACACTTTGTGGAAACACGTGGAAAACCGTTGGTACATACATCCAAGAGAGAGTGTTCTGTGTGAGGACATGACTTAATTAACGTTTCTTGGAGCGATTTTTATAAATTATGAAAGGAAATCGATAAAATTAGACGTGCTGCAAGTTTTCCTTCTTTATGGGAAATGCCACTTTCTCTGTACGATGACCATGACAAATTAGTTTTTAAAGGTGATTTGACGTGTTTCTGCATATACGTTTTCAGTTTGAGTTACAAAGCCGATGTCATTTCTCAGTCACCATAAATTTTTAAGGGCGTGTATTACGACCTCTAGTTGCACATAATGTTAAAAGTTAATTTGCCAGATGGAGTAAAAGAGTGTATAAAAACCTAAGGTTAATGCTAACTAGAACTTTTATCAAAGGGTTAAACTACTTACAACATCAAGTATTAGACAATCATTTATTCCCTTTGATAAGCTTAAAAAATGGCGTCTCAGACATCGTGTGGTGTTGTTTTGATTGTATGAATGTGGGTTTTGGAGGGTATAAATTTTTTTTTGTTATTTTTGGTTGTTATGTGTGATAATTCTACAAAACGCAAGTAAATCCGGCAAATGTGGGTAACGATCCAGAAAATGAGTTCTGAAAATTGTAATTTTTAATGGAAAAATTTAAATAATATCAGGCTTGGGCCTAATAATTTGGAAGATTTGGATTCCTCGGGATTTAAAGAAGCCATTTTGTCCTCCCCCTAATTGCAAATCTTTTAATATATATTTAAGAAACGCCGGCACTAGCCTCGTTGTTGAGTTGTAAGTAACGAGTCACATGCATTGTGATAACCGGTCATGAAGTTAAGCAAGTTGTACGAGGTTTGAGATCGCCAGTGATATTAAAAATTACGAACAAATATGTTGCTGCCTGCGCTTATGTAGCCCAGAATTTCATAGTTCGACAATTGGCGACTTCTAACCAATACAGAGTTCAGTGAATTTATTTCAAAATTTTCAAGCTGTGCAGCAGCATACTATCAAATAATATATTACACTGAAATACGATCAATATTGCAGTAAAATTATACGGTACAGTTAAAAGATTTCTTCATGTCTGAATCAAATTCACTCCCTAGAAACTGTTATTCACTGTAAAGTACCAAAACTATTTTGCAATGTATTTCAATAGATTCCTTATAAACGTATTACATACAATAACAATTATTTCGAAGCACTCTGTAACACTTTACACGACAAGGTATATATGTAGCATCACTTCATAACCAATACAATCGTTCAGGTAACTATAGTGAAACGAAATTCCTTGTTAACAGCTGAGCTGAACATTTGAATGTATTCGTTTGAATTTATTAGAGTATAGTTAATTGTGGTGACAGTGTTGTGATGTTATTTACAGATGTTGTGTGCCAACTTTAATTTGTTGTTGGTGCAAGTAAATAACATTAGTTGAGTGTTTTGAGGAATAGGTAGGCACGAGATCCTGAAACTGCAGAGTTTTTCCTATTTGTGTCACGTTTATAAAAATACATTCATGCACAAAATCCGAGCATAATCAAGTTGTTTTTACATCAAAAGCATCGTGGCAACAGTTATAGATATGTGCTGATAAATATATAAAAATCAAAAATGTATTTATTTTTACCACTTCATACACAAATCAGTTACAATTACGACTGACTCAAAAGTATTCTCATAAAAATACATTTTCATAATTTTTATTAAATTCACTTTCCCTAAAGAAGCACTAACTTACAAATTAACCCAAAACACGTATCGTTCTCGTTACCAAAAACTTAACATAAGCCGTAACACCAAAAAAAGTAAATTTTATTGCAAACANTATTGCCAACATACACAGTAACGAACCAGAACTTTGGAATACCTCTCTAAAGAATAACTTAACTTGATGAATGTTTACAATATAGGTTGCCACTTTATAGCTTATCTATGGAATAGTTAATCCACACATTTTACTAGAGCTCATACATATTAAGGCCTTGAGTGTGCCCATTGAGCTGGCAGATGAGCGCTTATTTTGTAGCCTCTTGACAGGCGGCGTTTAGGAAGAGCAATAGCAAATGCCCAATCAAAGATCAAGTACATGTAATATAATAAATACACGTAAAATACCAGAGATTGTTGGGAATTTTATTTTAAAATTTATGAGATTTTTTCTGAACTCTCGGTTTATTTACGGGAACAATCATGTTTTTTCAAAATGTATTCAGTGAGAAAATAACTCTTTTGTAAAATTGATAGACCAAGGTGCAGCCCATTTGCAAAGAATTTTATGTTTCTCCTGAGGCATACAGGTATTGCGCTATAACAAGTATTTGAAAATTACTGTTTCATTACGCAAATGCTTACAATACACATTTCCAATCCTGAAGCACTGTCAGTCCAGCGAACCTTCTAGAGTCTCGCGCATTTGTTCTAAAGCAACTCGTTTCTCTTGTATACTAGTAATGGTAGTGCGTAGGTGATATTTTGTGGATTTAGGTGATGCAACACTCCTTTAAGAGCTGGAACTTTATTAGAATTAAATGACCAATGTTCATTCTCTCTTTCTTCCTATTCTGCTCTTACCCACGTATCCTTGACTATACCCGTTGACACACCACTTGATACCTTCTTTAAACAACATTCCGCTTAACTAACTCCCCCCTCCCCCCTTAGGCCCATCCGCAACTCCTTTGCCTCGCCACAACACAAGAAAACTAAACAAATGGGAACGTTGTGTTTAATTATAATACAACTATTTTGCATCAACTGGTCTCATTGNAACACAAGAAAACTAAACAAATGGGAACGTTGTGTTTAATTATAATACAACTATTTTGCATCAACTGGTCTCATTGTTAGGTTCTACATATTTCGAAGGAATATTGAAGACGTGTAGAATATTTTCATTATTAGTGTAGCGTTTAAGAATAATGATCTGATTCGATTAGATTTAGAATTAAAATGTGTGATAACATTTTTCCCATAGAGAGCATTGCATTCAAAATCACAGTGATGTTATTCCTTCATCTTACGTGCAGAATAGTTGTTAGAGCGAAGTTAATGCGTGCATATAATTTATCTAAGTGAAAAAAAAATGCAATTCAAATATTTTCTTTAATTTAATTCAGCTACTGAGAATTTGTGATGACGTGAAAACTGTTAGAACGTGTGAAAAGGATTAACCTCGAAAAAAAAAATGGTAACGAATGATTATAAAAAATTGATTTAGTGAATCTTAAAATTTTTTTTCGACAGAAACGTTGCCAAAACATTACACCCAAAAATTATGCAGAAAATCGAGTGTTTTGTGTGTCGACAAGTGCATTATCTGAGCTCCTGCTGCATTTGTAGATACACGATGGCAATGTCGGCACGCTTGGTTACAGATTATAAATTTATTCAGAAAGTTTACATTTTTCATCTTTTTGTAGGACGGGGAAATGAAATGTCTGTTAAAAATCTGTTTCCCCGTTCGCATTTTTTTAACCACGTCGATGTATTGATTTTCCTTCTGCTTTTGTCTGAACGTTGGTGGAACAATTACTTAGAAGTAGGAAATGGTGGCAGGAATTGGAATGACGCAGGGATAAGATCAGTGTAAGTGGAGCGGAGTGGAGATGTTTGGCTGGCTCTCAGCTTCGGGGTCTTGAGAGAAGCAGCGCTGGAATGCAAGAGCACGAGAAACAGGAGATCCTTGAGGAAACCCTCCGACTAGCAGTATTGTCGGACACAATTTCCACGTGCGAAATTAGCATAAGCTTGAGGAATAAAGGAAATGACAGAAGTAATGGCTGAATAGCGAAAGTCAGAAATTTACCCACTATGGACTCTTGTTCTGGGTTTCTGTTTAGTGGAGTATGTACTGCACACGAGCGAGCGATGTGTCCAGTGGTTAACACACCGAGCTCGCAATGTGGAAGAGTCTGTTTCAATTCCCGTGCAGAAATCCTGATTTCAAATATTCCATGGTTTTCCGAAATCACTCCAGGCCAATTCAGTGATGATCCCTTGGTACAGACCACTGCTGATTCCTTCAACGTTTCTGCTTGTACATTACATCAGTTCAATTATTTAACCTCATTATCCAAGACGCATTCTCGTTGTCCAAGAGACATTAAAGCACGCACAAAAAAGAATAAAATAAAATACTGTACACCAACGTGAGTTATAACGAAAAAACTAGTTGCATTCTTCTTTGATATTTCGTTCGTTTTTGTAGTGTACTGTAGACGATATCTGATAAAATGTGGCCATTCTAGGGGAAAGCTTTATTATGAATATGAATTTTCCAAAGAGGCAGCGGACCATAGCACTGNATAAAATGTGGCCATTCTAGGGGAAAGCTTTATTATGAATATGAATTTTCCAAAGAGGCAGCGGACCATAGCACTGTTTTCGGAAAACATGACCATCAGTGCAACTGGAACCAGGATCGTAAACATTACTGCTACCGGTACCTTCGCCCTTACGAATCCCATATTGCTCTTCTCAGACACTTTCATTTCCTGCCCCCACCCCTCTTTTGCCGAAGATACATGCCGGATTGTTGGTTTATACCCCGTAACCCTCCCTCTGTGCCATCTAACAGCCCCGCGAAGCCGGAAAAGGAGGGTCACGAGGCAATCTAGAGCCGTCGTACCCACTCCCCCTACTCCCAGCTACGCTACAAGGGGCGACAACATACATCCCGCTCGCTCACACAAACACAGAGACCCTCGGATATTGCGCAACGCCGTCTGTGACACTGGGCTATTAATATTTGTCTTCTGACCCTGACTGGGCGACTACTGCGGTCCTGGCCAATCGTTGGAGTTCCAGACAGACCATATTGCGATCCCTGACGCTGGGGAGCTGCCACCCTAACGGCATGCTCGGGGGTTGTCTCTGGAGGTAATTTAAGAACACGTTGAAGTACCTTTGCAAACATTCCAGTTCGTTAGTAATCACAAAGGTCGCTGCGTCAACACAGCACTGGCGTAGTGATGAAACTTTGGAGAGACCTGAACTACTTTTTGAGTTGAGTTGAGAGATTTGAGCGGCTGTTGACAACGGGAGATCCCCCAGAAAACCTGCCGACCAGCGGCATCGTCCGGCACGATTCCCACTTGCGAAAATCTGGTAATGACCCAGCTGGGGATTGAACCCGGTTTGCCTTGGTGGGAGGCGAGCAGTGTGACCGCTCAGACACCACGGCCCCAACAAACTTTCGAATCTGTACAACTGAGAAAAATGTCGGGATGTGACTGTATGGAGGATACGGTAAAATGTTTTACGTGAGTACGTTTGCGTTAGCTNAACTGAGAAAAATGTCGGGATGTGACTGTATGGAGGATACGGTAAAATGTTTTACGTGAGTACGTTTGCGTTAGCTAGTTAATATTTCCTCCGGGATATGGGGATGGAATGAAAGTAACGAAATTGATACTTGGATTTTGTAACTTAAATCACTAGATCTAGATGACATCTTTCATTCGGCACCAAAATCTGTGTGGTAGCACATCGGAGCCACGAGATATGCTGTCAGAAATTTTTTGGCCAAAATGGCCGCCAGGCGCTGCGGGCCCCCAACTCCGCCTCGCGCATGCGCGGTGCCAACTACTGGTCATGCTCGCATCGTAGTTGAATGCCCGATCGAACGAGATGNGCTCGCATCGTAGTTGAATGCCCGATCGAACGAGATTACATTTATTTCAATCGTTTTATAAGTCACGAAGGTATAGTGTCGGAATGGATCACTCTGCAATAGCCACATCGCCGTTATCGTCCTGGTGTACCCCGTGTATCGGCCTGGTCTTAAAGACTTACTCACGCCAACAAGAATAGTTTGTACTTAAATTACAGCTGCTTGCGTAGCTGTTACATATGAAGTTATGAGCTTCAAATTCGCACTTTTGATCAATATGGGAATTGTTAAGTTGAAATACTGTTACACGTAACGACATTGTTAATTGTATCTTCGCCACTCTCTTTAACCGGGGAAAAATATGTAATGACCGACAACCGTTCTTCCCCACAATGTCACAGTCCTCTTGAAGGAGGGAATATCCGGAATAAAATGTTAGGCTAGTTCCATAACAATAAAAACCTCTTAACATCTAAATGCGGAGGTAAGGTTTATTCTACTCAGGTTGGGAANTAGGCTAGTTCCATAACAATAAAAACCTCTTAACATCTAAATGCGGAGGTAAGGTTTATTCTACTCAGGTTGGGAAGCTCAATGCTTTAAGTTTGGCAAAAAGAATTTTTGCGCCACTAGGTTAGTGCAACTGTCGCGTGCATACAAAATGTTATCTATTCTCTACGTTAAAAAACAAAATAATTTCAATAATCGTAAGTCAAATATAAAATAACAACGTAACTTAGTAAACAATTTTTTCTTTTATTATTCACGTAGCTTAACATTTTAATTAAAAGTTATTTCTTTGGAACACTGTGCTACTAGCAGCGGAAATTTTCCNATTATTCACGTAGCTTAACATTTTAATTAAAAGTTATTTCTTTGGAACACTGTGCTACTAGCAGCGGAAATTTTCCTTATGCCAAACTCTCCAATAAGAAAACTCGTTTTATTCTTAACATGAGTAGAATTAAACTCATCAGATGTTAAACAAGCACTGAAGCAATGGGCGTTGGATTGGAAAGGTCTATATTCAGTAACATTACCAGTTTTTGTCTTGAATGACGGATAGAAACCACTCAAACAATTCCCATCTAATTGCAAGAACGGATTACGATCTCACTGTCCGTTTGTTTACCTGCTGTGCTGGAAGTACAACCCCCTATTCGCGCAAAAATGTTTCATTTGAACTTTGCGATTTAAAAAGGTTATGCAGTGCGCTAGCTGATAAAACAGGGGATGTGCATTTGTAATATTATGTACAGCTTGTATAAAATAATTGAATATATTTGGTATTTGTCAGATTGAAATGATAAGGAATACCAATGAATAAAGTGATTCCTGCCGAAGTGACGGCCTTCAATAAGAATGGACCCGAAGTTTAGCCACCAACACTCTTTGAGAAGAAACGAGGTTACGTTTATCAGTAGAGAGGTGACGAAGTGATCTCTTAGGAGACACAGAAGTAAGCCGAAAAAAATTATTGCCATTTGCCAACGTCCGCCGTGTTTCGATCATCCGGTACTGAACCCGGATAGGAGCAGTGAGGGGGCGGAGTTTCAACCAAATACTCGCCAACGCTCAAGTTACAAAACATCGGCATTAAGAAGAATAGGGACATGTATCTCCTCAGAAATATTCTAAACTCAGTGCTTCGGTAACACATTAGTCCAATCACGTCCATGCAACACATAAATAGCGCGAGTCTAAACCATTTACGAGGCTGGAATTTTCTTCAATCAAATGTCTTATAATATTGTCTTACATCGTTCTAGGAATGTTTGTGGTCACTACAAAATAAATTCTTAAAAAGATCCGGCCTAAGTTGGTGTTCTGTTAACGTAACATCATAACGTAAATAAATAGCTGCACTGTGATCTGGAATGGTTTTTGTGATGGGGCTAAGCCATTAATTATGGACACACGCCAATGCAACACTTTACTGTAAGCCGCAGAAAACTCTCGATGTAACATTACAAATTAGACACGAAAATAGCAAAATAAAAATAGTAAAGAACTGGTGAGGGCTGTTGTGAACAAAAATGTAAGCAAAGCACAAATAACTCCATGGTAAGAATCTAGTCAGTTATTACCAGGAAAACCACACAAGAACACCAGGATGCGGGACCAACAGGTAAACAAAGATGATTGTGTAAATAGAAACGTACAAAATGACTGGACGAAACAACGAAGACAGAACAGGCGAGCACGATAGCTATGACAGATGCACACGTAGATGACACGAGGACGAAGAAACGAACGTGACAGACTTCCTACAAAGATAACACGTGGGCAGGAGACACTAAAAAATTTTTAATAAGCTCGTATGACCTACTTGACATTATTTCCGAGTTTGAGCTCTGTTTGTACTACAATAATACGGCGCTGCTTATCTTTATGAGGTTATCAAAATGATTAACTTCATCCTGAATGCACGCGTGAAATCGTCATATCGTACACTATCGTATTCTTTCATAAATATCTGGGGTTTGTCGATTAAGTTGGCAGCCTTCTGTGGCACGTTGACAAAGTCTGCACAGTGTATAGACACACAGCTGTTTTTAAGTCGATTTACGCTTGGAGACCAGGCAGGCCTGCCTATGATAGGACCTGCACGACATATATTTGTTCGGAAATATATAATTCAAGTTATTTCTTGCTATTCGGCAAAAAGGTGACTCTGCGCCATAACGCATAAATCACGGGCGACGTACAATACCAAGGAGAACGTTTTCCAAAAGTTCATGGAACTGGTCTGTGGGGAAATCTACGTTATGCTGACATTTTAATCTTCCAAAAAAAGAAAACAGGTCCGATTACATGTCGCGAAGTATTCCTGCCCATATATTGAAGATGAATCTTTGTCGGTGTCTTGACAGACAAACAGTGGTGTTCAGCGACGTATCACGGTTCTCTCCGGATACAGATGACCGCCGTATTCGAGTCTGGGGACGTCCTGGTCAGCGCCGTGATCCACGCTTCATTGTAGAGTGGCACACCGCCCCAACGAGAGTTGTCGTGGTGTTGTCTGTCATTTCCTACGATTCCCACTCTCCAGTGGTGGTGATTGAAGGAACTTTGATGACGCGGTGATACATCCAGGAAGTACTGCGGGCATGTCCACTCCCCTTCCAGGTGCAGCTTGGCAACCCCATTTCCCAGCAGAATAATGCCCAGCCTCGCACAGCACGGGTATATCTGGCCTGACTTCGTGACGTCAACATGCTTCCTTGGCCAGCAAGGTCGCCAGATCTCTCGCCCATCGAGAACATTTGGCACCGAATTGGACGGCAACTTCGGCCAGCGGCAACTACGGCGCATTTGGAGAGTCAGTTGCGGCAGATTAACGATATGTAACAGAAACTTACTCCGTCAATTCTTGTGTGAACGATTCATACTTACATTTTTACTAATCATCGAACTTGTTTGTTAGTAATAAACGAAATGTAAAGTATATTTTGTAATCCACGAAATGTTGTTTATTTAATTCGGAATTGAATCACACTTCGATGCCCCACACAAGGAACGAATGACGGTTGCAAGTGCCGTTTGCTTTACTGTTTGTTATCAACGGTTTAGCTCCCGCGAAGGTTTAGCTAATTTACAAGTTAGGGAACGGCGTTGTAATAGTCAATAGTACCGAAATAGCTACTGACTAGTGAGGAAAATAAACTTAACATTCGTACCGGGGACACGCCTCAGAATAACAGTTTGAGCTAATAACAGGACAACCACGCAGTACAATGGTGTTTAACGTGACAGTTGTGCCAGATATGGCAGGATCTTTCTCAGGAGAAAACTTGACGTCTGTATGCCTCCATGCCCGACCGTATCGTCGCCTGTCTCCGTGCTACGGCTGGTCCAACACAATACTATTGCGTCCTGCAAGTGTTGGCCCCTACAATACATGCTTGGGGAAATACAATATTACGATGTTTTCTGTATACGTACTACCATGTCCTGTGTCTGTACCCACTTATGGATCCTTGCGATGGCAACTTCAAGATGCTCATTTTTTTTGCAAATGAGTGTATATGTGTAATTACTTGTTAACCTCACGATGGTCGTACATCTATTAATAATTTGTTGAAAAGGTAACTTGGTATAGATAGATAAAAGAAAACATTTTAAAATTTTTAGCTTGTATGTAATACTTAAATGTCGTCACTGTTTTACTGGTAGGATTTACAGGACTATAAATTAAANAAAATTTTTAGCTTGTATGTAATACTTAAATGTCGTCACTGTTTTACTGGTAGGATTTACAGGACTATAAATTAAATATGACGAACGTCTTGTCTGAAATAGCACGACCAATGTGTAGTTTTAAAAACCGCGCTTGCTATTTAAAACTTTTGCATAAGCGATTTGTTACAGACGTATAATTAGTAAAAATCCGCGAAGACAGTGTGTGTGCTACCTTAAATATTACCTGTATTACTGGCATAAGGAACTTGTGTGTGCGTAGGTTTAATGCTGCTTCTTCTGGAATGAGTTTTATTTACAAAACAAAATTATTCCAATAAAGAAAAAAAACCAAAGGAAATGGGATCTTAAGAGGAACATTCTAGTTCAAAGAGATCTCACATTAACCTGGGATATGTTTAGTAAAAATTTTATTAGTTTGAAAAAACAAAATTCACTCTGTCTGGTTGATCACAGTTATTTCCTCATTCAGTGCAAGAGTAAAGTTTATTCACGGTATCTTCACACTTATTGAATAAAATCTTTGAAAAATCACCCTATGTATGACGTGCTGGGTTCGTTCTTAAATTTGTCATGCTTTACAAGCGTTCTATACTTATATGAGCAAAAAAAAAANTGTATGACGTGCTGGGTTCGTTCTTAAATTTGTCATGCTTTACAAGCGTTCTATACTTATATGAGCAAAAAAAAAAAGTTTTTTAATAAATTTAATTTTTACTTATATATAATCCACAAACTTTAATATTGTGTTATTATTANAAAAAAAAAAAGTTTTTTAATAAATTTAATTTTTACTTATATATAATCCACAAACTTTAATATTGTGTTATTATTAATACTAATAAAACAAGTAGATAATATATGTGGCGGTAATGCCTAGTAAGAAATAGCAATTACGAAAAATATTATTACACTGATTGCGCACGAATGCAGTATGCTATCTCTTCCGTGTAATTTTATAGTATCGGTGAAGCTTTGTTTGCATGAGGCGGAGGAATATAATTAAAGTATACCTTTAGCACGGCTTCACAAAAGTTAGAAGTAATGATGAATGGACTGTTGCCGAGGGGGAAAAAAAGCTTAGGCACACAATATCGTCGTTACAAATAAGAGCTACCCTTCTAGTTGCTGGCAAGCCTGCTGTCGTAATTCATGGCTTAGCCGGGCGATCGGAGATACGCAGGTTTTCAATGGATAAATCCACGTTAATTTATTTCTCACGCCAGGTTCGTGTCGGTCGTCCCAGTGGCGTGAGATGGAACCATTTAATCTAGCTCCTAGCGGGATCGGTTTCCAGGATGGATCGACCAATCAGAGGAATCCGCTGATCTTCCTAAAATGCGTCGACGACGAAAGTTATAACCGCCTACAATCGCGGAAAGCGTTGGGGTACTTTTTTTCTCTCGTGAAAAACGTATAGATTCTTATTCCTTTTACGCAGCACACTATTTCGTGGCAGGATCGTGTCAAGGGTGTCTTTTTATTGACTACACTATGTGAATTCACCTGTGTTTGTAGAGCAGTCGAATCACGCAGTTGAACGGATAAATATTCAGTGTTATAACTTTTCATTCAATATTATCCTATTTTGAATCACTACTGGTAATAAACAGCAGGAATTTTATTGCTGTTAACCGTGAAGACAGCAATTATATATCAAGCGATTTACACTAGAACTAAATAAAATGCACTGCATCAATGTGCATATGTAATAAATTCGAAGTCAATAATGGTGTCATCCCTGAAAACGTTTACTATAACATATTTAATTTTACTTAGATAAAACAATTGAAGAAATTTGAATTCATTATAATGTGTTAGCATTTTATTCTCCAATACATTGTAAACACACTAGGAACCTTTATGTTAATTTGTGACACTGATATAGCTACATAGATTTGACAGTATATATTTACAATTTTGTTGTTAATGAGTAGCACAAAATAAAAGTTTCTTAACACTTATTCAGCATATTAATTATATTTATTACATGATAATATATCGCAAAAAATACTCTCGAAATGTCTAGAAGAAAATGAAAGATTTTTTGCATGTATTTCAAGGTAATAAGTAGAAAATTTTTTTTTCAATGTTGTTACGAAATCTCTCACAAATATATTATTTACTTAGGGGCACACTTAATTACGAGACCTTTTAACTCCAGACAGGTCTCTTTAGTTTAACTTAAATAAGTAGTCATCCTCTCATTCACTATAGATACACCTCGGTCATCAAATTGATATTGTAATTACTTTAGTAGTTACGTTGTAGTAAAAAGTAAAAAATGTTTTTTTATGTTATCAAACCTTCTTTCCATTTCACTTAATACAATAGGTTTTAATTAAATGTAAAAAAAAATCCATTTTTTCGATTGCTGCTTTTTTAATACGTACACTGAAGAGCCAAAAAAACTGGTACACCTGCCTAATATCGTGTAGGGTCACCGGGAGCATGTAGAAGTGCCGCGAGATGACGGGGCATGGACTTGACTAATGTCTGAAGGCATGCAGGAGGCAATTTACACCATGAACCATAGGAGTGCCAGGCGTTGGAGATCTCTTCTGAACAGCACGTTCCAAGGCATCCCAGATATGCTCAAATAATGTTCATGTCTGGTTATTTAGGCGGCCAATGTCGTTTGTCTCGTTCGTTCACGATCTTTTTCCGGCCGCAGCGATGTCGAAGATTTGATGTTTTACCGGATTCCCGATATTTACGGTACACTCGTGAAGTGGTCATACGCCAAAATCCACTTAAATCTTGATAAGCTGACATTGTAGCAGCAGTAACCAATCTAGCAACTTTGCCAGACACTTGTTGTCTTACATAGGCGCTGCCGACCGCATCGCGTTACTCTGATTGGTTACATATCTCTGTTATTTGCATACGCACGCCTATACCAGTTTTTTTTTTTTTGGGCTCTCCAGTGTATAATGGTTTGTTTTCTACTCTCTTCTCCCCACTTTCTTCTAACGAAAGTAGTAATTTATTGTTGGTTAAAGATGAAGATATATTTGCGGCAGAAAATTAGGTGATTAATATTGTAAAACGAAAAAAAGTACCTGTCTGAGACACAATTCAGCGTCATCCACGCAGCTTTCTGCAAAATCATTTACTAGACTCATATAACAAAAGGTTTCATCGAGGAAAATCAGCTAAAAAATTTCACGTCATGGCAGTCTTACTAAAGTGGAACTCTTTAAATGTGGGTCTTGCTACAAAAGTAAAATATAGCTAAATAGTAGCTTACGGACACTTTTCAGTTAAAGTAGGTTACAGGTCCAATCACCGTTTATCTTTCTGCATTGACAGACGCTCTCCTTAAGGACGACTTCCAGGAAGGAATCTAGATACGTAGCAGCTGCACGATTTATCTTTCTTACCTCTCTCCGCTCTTCTGTCCCACAAGGCGAAGTCTTTCACCGAATCAATAAACCATTCACCAAGTCAGTTCTCTGTCAAAGGAGCACACTTGTTGCCTTTCAAAGGGCGCAATTTTTCAGGAGGGGAAGACTCACCGGATACTTTGAGGAGGAGGGGAAATAACAAAGAAAAAGTTCGGAAACTCTTCTTCCCGCAACACATACTGTACATTTTACGTCGCGTTAGAAAATTCCTGCACGGAGTCTCGCTTATCTTCTCCCACTATTCATAAAACTGCTCACGAATTTTACTCGTTGTCATGCGAGTCTCGCTGTAAGCAGCTACCTGTGTCTATTGTAATTTTCATTTTTATTATGTAATATTGAACTTTAAATGTTTTTTCACTGCCTAAATAAATGTCGATAACCCGTTGTACATTCATGAATTTGGTTATTGAAACATAAATGTCGTCGTTAAAAATTTCAAAGACAGCAACATTAGCTGTAAGCAGCCTTCTGTTTACGATATTTATTCTTTCACAAAACAGTTTTTTAAATTATAACGATAACGCTGTATCTTTTGTTAACATACTGCTATATTATTGTAAAACCCCGTAGGCATAGCTTAGAATTCTGAAGAAACAGAAGACACGCGAATCATGTTTATACTACTGTCCATTGCAGGCGCAATGCTACCTTGCGGCCGGACGTTATCTTGAGACGTTTCAAGAACTTTTCTAAGGAGGCTCCTTAAGGAGGGATTAATGCTGACATCATTACAGTATGTTAAACATCATATCATCCTCCACGTTTTCGTCTCATCATTATCTTACAGTAATACCATCAAATGATTAAAAATTGCTAGTAAATGACAACCTAGCCGATTTAAATCTCTTACCAAGTTCATAAACAAATCAAACTTTTTTTGGACTGAGATAAACCAATAAACATAAAAATGCCAAAGAAAAATTTGGGCTTATTCTTGTCATACGATTGCTTAAAATCATATGAATGAATCCTAACAGTGTCCATACTATCTTGTCTTGGGTGTGCGTGAACTTAGTTAATTTACATTAGGTATTTACGCTTAAGAAAATAAGTACCGGAAATAACTGGCGCCGATTATTGCGCGAGGTCTGTGTCAAATGGCGAATTGTAATTTGCTTCGTATAAAAGGAATACACTGAACTCCATATGATTGTATTACTCTTTTTTTTAATCGCGGATGGAAATTGCTACTACGTCCCAAAGTCATAGAATATCTGGTTAATGGTATTGAGAAAATTCACGTGCTTGCGTGCTGCATTAATATATGTTACTTGCCTAAAACCTATAACTGAGTGTGACTTACGTCACGTGCGAGATGTAATCGGGTGCATTTAAAAGATGAGTACGGTACTGTGAGAGGTGTTTTCTATGGAGATACCAGACATGCTATTCTTTCATGGGCGTTCTTATCTAATACTGCACTCACATCGAGACACAACAGTCAAGCAGGACTAACGATCTTACAAAGGGCAGAAGAAATACATCTGAGGTTACACATATATAATGAGGGATGTTATATACTTGTGCGCGTGTGAAAGGAAGTTTAGTACATTGCTATAAATATTTGTCGTGTTTAAATCAAAGTTGTAATCAACTGAGTTTGGTAGGATGTGCTATTGACATAACCTAATTGAATGTGTGTGAAAAATGTTTCAATGTGATAATAATAATGACGAAAACTGTCAGATGGTTATTCAAATGTTTGAGGCCGTATTTGTGGATATGTGAATTTACCTGACGTTTCCCACGCAGGAGAATGGATTGACGGACAGTATAAATATAGAGAAAAGGTTAATTTCTTGAATTTTTAAAATTTACTATAAAGTTTTTGACACTTCAAAAATACACGAGTATAACAGAACTCATAAAAACAAGACACTTTTTAATAACGATAGTCTGGGAAATAGTTTTAGTACTGTTGACGTAAATTTACTTTTGTAAGCGGCGTGCACATCCATCGCTTGCCCAGGACTCGAACCCAGGACCTTTGCTAGGGAGGTCTGCTGCCCATCGACATCATTGACGTGCACCTTTACCTAATCGTATTCTGTTACAGACCATGCTGAATATGCAGCCAAACCAGGATACAATTACTTTGTATTTACTAAAATACTAAAAACTGCTAATTTGTTACTATAAATTAATCACTACTTTTGTACTCAGCAACAAACAACCCAGGAGTAAAATTATTTCACCTACTGCCACACAGAGTTTAGAGGTTTTTTTGCGCAATTATTTATAATATCCTAAAAGTTTAGAGTAATTTTTATAAGATGGTTACTGTGGCAATTTAAAAGGACCAAGTTATATCACGAATGGAAAAAAATAAGGACACCACAAACAAAATCCACAGTCTTTCCTTTTTTGCATCGATTTTACTACTTCGTTTGTTAGGTAGTTACTTTTTTTGTGATTAATGTTTAAATGACTCTTAAAATCGCCCCTGCTTTCTAGCTCTTTGTCTTTCAGTTCTAAGGGTTTTGTTGGCGGTTGGTGTCCATTTGAGTTCATTTTATTGACTTGCGTTTGGCAGTGGACTAGGTCCAATTAAATTTTCGTTGTATTAATCCTGCGTAGTTTCAAACCGATATTACCAGCCTGGTGTTTAGACGTAGGACACGATTAGGAACAATTTTTACCCACACTGCCTCCAAAAGGGCATGTCGTGGCAAAAGTCGACTACTGTCTCGATTTCTACAGAGTCATCAAGGCAGCTGGTACAGAAACCGGATGAAAGCATGAAGATATGTTTTATTGGTAGCTTTCAGTTGAGTTTATGGCTGGTGATTATGGCACGTCACTTTCAAGAGAATACAGTTACTTTTTAAAGCTCACCATTACTTTTGGAAAGTGACACAGTACGTTGTGAGATTACGCACAAAGATCTCCATATGACAGATGGATGATCAGTGACAGAATAATTGGGTCACTGCAAACTGTGCGTGATCATTACCAATCAGATAACCTTGCAGTTAAGTCTAGGTGAACTGGCCAGGAAGGACCCATATGACTTTGCGTACGCTGTGCACACTGATAAACAATTTAGCTATAAGGATGTAATCGAATAAGTTATAATAAACACCAGAGTCGGGTGGATTAGTACAAATGGAGCATATTTCATCAAGAAGCAAATAGTCTAACGTCCATAGATAACCCGCTAATGGCAGTGGCAATGTGCAGATGTGTGTATGTAACGCGTTGTATTTGGCACAGTTCTGCGCGCCTGGTAACACCGCCCAGTACCGCGAGGTCTCAGTCTCAGTGGTGATACGTATCGTATCTCCAGATTCTGCAGGACTTGTTACCGGAATACTTGGAGGATGATTTTTCAGATGCTCGTGAGTTGATGTGGTTCAAGTAGGACGGGGTCCCCGTCTCATCCCGCCATTGCGGTTGGCCAGCACCTCGACGAGCACTTCCCAAACCTGTGGAACCCATTGCGTGGCCACCGCGCTCACCTGACCTCACACCGCCTGACTTCTGGATGGGAGCCACATAAGATTGATGGCGTATGCCTCACTACTCGACATGAGAGTTAAGCTCATTACGCAGACACGGAGAACAGCTGACACCATCACTGCCCCGCCGGATACCTTTGCGCATGTGCGTCGCAACACGCTTCAACGCTGCACTGCCTGGGTGACCGACGGCGGCCGACACGTTGAACAGACACTGTGAGCCCTAGGCCTCTTGCCAAAATGTGTAATTGTGATTTGACTGCACTGCCGGTTGCCTAACAATTGTGGTTGCATATCCCTCCCTGCACGTAGTAACTGCCATTAGTGGGTTAACTATGAACGATAGACAATTTGTTCCCAGATGAAATATACTCAATTTGTGCTCATCTACCTTACTATGGTGTTCATTATCATTTATTCGAGTACACTCAGTAGAAAACAAATATGTGTATGCATATTATTCAGTAACTGTTAATATAGGGACAGCGATTGGGTCGCTTCTTGCTACAATATAAAAATTATTCTTAACGTATATTGAAATACCAAATGAAATGTCTGTGTGGTATTGTTTGAAATTAAAGTAGATGTACGCTCTTAAATATAAACAGTTAAAATTGCTCCAAATAAGTGCACTTGACTGTAAATCTTTTGAAACTATTGCAACTGTATCCGTAAAAATTCTACTGACAATTTCACTTGCTGGTATTCACCGATTAAGCAGTGATTTCGACTGACTACTAGTGAAAACCATAAACTGAAAATGAGTTAAACTGACTTATGTCTTCTGCGCATGTACCGAATATTGACCTACCCCACACCAACTAAACTTTCAATGTCACATGGTCAGCAGTAATAAAATTGTTTGTTTACATTTTCTTTTCGAAAGACAAGAACTTTTATATGAATAAAATACTGCCCAAATTTAATTTATTTAAACGGCATTAATAATTATTTAAATAAAATAAAAAAAATCTGAAGTAGGCTACTTGTTAACAAACAGTGTTCTATCCTCAAATCCTACGCATGTCGTTTATGATAGTCGTATTGGCAGAAAAGCAGTTCAATGTTGCGACATGAAGACTGGTTTTGCCACATATATACATATGTGTACACATACACATATAGGCTGTTCACGGCAAAGTGAGCTCTTTTGAGGTCCTAGTAACTTTTTCCTTTGAGCGATACTTTATAGTTGAGCCACCTTTTTAAATTAGCCATGTAAGTAATAAACACATTGTGTATATTCAACCGCACTCAGAAGTTAAAGTCTTATGCTAAAATAAAATATATTTCTTGACTCTTACTGCAAATGAGAAGGCTTCCAAAACAACTCAATTTACCGTCAACAGCGTATTCATATATGTATCCATATTACTGTTGAAAGCACAGCGCAGTAGTATGTCCCCGTCCTGAGGAAGATCTGTTATTATAGTTGTTTAACGTGCAGTAGTAAATATAAAATACACAATAATCGTGGTGACTACTACAGCTGTAT
>NQII01009535.1:22121-65191 GCA_002778355.1 Clitarchus hookeri | reverse complement strand
GTCATGTGGAACACGACAAAGGCTGATAGTCCCAGACAGTCTAATTGAAAATACGTTTGTTCGTAGACGACTCTAAATGCGCGAAAGGCAAATGCTGCATGTCGCTACCATTCCAGGTCTCGATGAACGTACACAGATATCCATTTTCAGCGATGAAACTGTATTCAATGCTGCCATAGTCTGGCATGGCATTTACATAAATGTTTGTAGGACAGAATGGAGTCANGTTTCCATAGTCTGGCATGGCATTTACATAAATGTTTGTAGGACAGAATGGAGTAATGGTGACGATCAGACCTCTAGGCAGTGATTAAATGAGCGCAGCGATTTTTTTCCTCCTATATACTGTGGCTCCAGATCAGATGTGCTACAGTGTGAAAANGAGCGCAGCGATTTTTTTCCTCCTATATACTGTGGCTCCAGATCAGATGTGCTACAGTGTGAAAAAATATATTCTCTTATATTTCAAATGACTTTATAGCTAGTCATAGGCAGCAGATTCACGGTCCAAGAACGAGAGACACCATTTGTGCAGCAGCTGTGCATTCCTACACATGGGTGTGCAGTCAGAATCAGACCTGTCAAAGATGTGTCGGTGCTGGTNTTGTGCAGCAGCTGTGCATTCCTACACATGGGTGTGCAGTCAGAATCAGACCTGTCAAAGATGTGTCGGTGCTGGTCGTCGTAATGTTTCGCCAGTTTGCGTAGCGAAGGACAGCCGTACTCGGAACTGATCATCGATGATTTACAATTATTTTTTACACTTGTCGCTCAGCCATTTTTCTGCCTACGCCCTGCCATGTAAGACGGTCCTTGCTGATACTGCATCAGCACGTCGTGTTATACGTTTTCCACTTTGTGGCACGGAATCTTATCTTCATCCACTCCAGTCATTGGTAGTACTTGATCAGCCAACCGTTCGTCTTCTTGCTTTTCTTGTCCAAGAGATTCCATAAATAAGGGGGGCGGAAGGAGCGCGTGCGCGTTTTGCCATCGTCGTCGTAGGCGTCGTAGGACACTACGAACTCCTTGACATGTAGCTGTCTTGACCCCCGAAGCATTGCAGATTACAGTATTTATTGATAAACACTGAGGTGAGAAGCAATGATCATCCTGTTTATAAATGCTTTTCTTGCCATGTTCACCAGCCCGGAGCAGATGTAGCTCACTACTCTGTCGTGCAAAATCAAACATTACGCTGCAGTGTTCGCATGTTTTCCTTGGAAATAATTACTATACGACAATACAGCAAGCTGTTTTGAACTCGCTCGTTTTGTTTGGATGTGTCAAAGACAGCCAATAGAGCCGTTTCACGGAATCTTTGTGGGTTCAGGACGAGGTAGGACTCGCCCCTGTAGTACGAGTCTTCTAACTGAGTGTACAGATAATACCGTAAAGTAAATCATGTTTGGTCGAAGGAGGTGTTCAAATTCAAGTTTAAATATCTTTCGGTATTCAAAAATCTTTTTACATTCTGGAAGTTTCAGTGGTCGTAAGTCAATTTGTCTGCGAGATGTGTTTCTTCTTTTTTTGATATGACAATATTACGTAACGAGGTTTATCCATGCTTGATGATATCTTTACGACCTACTAGTTTCGCGCGGCAGATGACAGGACAGGGCAAGAAACCAAACTCCAACTCCTGGAGGTTATATCAATGATTTTATCTTTCTTGACGTAGTGTAGTGTCTTCATACATTCGCAGGTGCTCGGAGTCACATGGGGAACAAAACACTCCATGTTGGTCAGGGTTCCAGCAACGGTTGCGTGTTTTCTCAGGCTCCCAAAACTGCATAGAGATACGAGATGTCTAGCATTATCACCAGTTCTTGCTTGACACCTAGAATTTTCTTCCTATAATCTTCGGAGAAACCAAGTAGCATCGCTAGTGGCCCACTCACCTCTCACTTTCCTTCTGCGAAAATGGGATCTTCGTATTAGTCATCTATTACACAGCCAGCCATTTTTACCATGTCAAAATTGTTGGACGTGAAAGAGAGGTAGTTTTTTATGGTGGCGGTTATGCCAACATCATGCATTTCGTCAAAAGTAACACCATTCTGTTCGTACATTACTCTCTTGAAAAAGTGGAATATACCATTGCGAACGAACACTGTGGTAATGGGATAGGTTCCATTCTCTTTCGTGATCATACCAAGGATGCGCAGGAATATTTGCGCAGGAAAGTTGTAAATATCTTGATGCTGTATCGTGATTCGAACCCCACGCCCTAGGGCATAGGTGCCTGTCATAGGTCACATTCAATTTATTGTCGTCTTCCATGTCGGTTCACTTTTAACCCTAGTCTACATAGAAACTTCTTATTGTCATGTATTTGCGTGCCGGTGTCTCGATCTCAATTGTACGCTGTTTAGTGCTGCGTTTTTCTTTATGCTTTTTACTTAATCCCATCGTTTCAAGTGCAAGAACAAACAGCTTTCTTTCTTTTTGAAGTTTATCTTCTTATCGTTCTGATTGACTATCCTCACGACCACTTCTTGCGCGCTCTCCGCAATCAGAGGAATGTAAATGATGCTTTCCATAATTTTGACAAGTTTTTAACCAGGTTGGGCCGTCGGCGCGAACTCGCGCAGCATATTACTGGTTTTAGACTTTATATTTTAGCTGCTCGACAAATTGCAGTTAATGTGTATGACATTCACTGGAAATATGTTCTTCTGTAGCGAAGATTCGTGCTTTTTACCAGCTTCGTATCTCGAAATCCATCATTGGTCCATTGGCATCCGGTTTGGTGAATTCAAAATCGGCACTGCATAATATTTATGCCTTCTGTGTTTTTGGATTACGATGTATGGATTTGGCGATGCCCTTCAGTTCATATGCGCCAGTAGGAATGCTTATTTACTTCACATCTCCTGCCACTACACTCAGGTATGCAGAACTCATGTGTTCTTCTATGTTAGATTTGGAGATTTAAGTTTGAAAATCCATAAGTCGTACTTCGCACTGACATTCCAGCTCCAAAGGCGGGTAAAACGTCAAAATCAGCTCGCATGTATTAACCCTTTGTATGATGGAAACATGTATACTGACTGGGTAATATATGAGCGAACACCTTTTATGTAAAAAGGTAAACAAACAATTGTTCGTCTACGATTTATTTTTAATCCACCGCACCAGAAAAGAAAGACACAAGTGTCCACAGTTCCACTTGTTCAGAATCTGCCCCATCTCGTAGTTGTTAGTCAGTTTGCAATTTTTCAGGTAACACCGAAGTTCGGGTGGAGTACTCATTTCCCCAAAACTGTTGTACTAGTACACCGCAAGTTTGCCACGTTTGACATACATTACCCAGTACGATCCGGCCCGGCTGATGTGTCCTGATTTATTACATCAATTCCGTCACGTTTGGTTTATGGGGGCAAAACCTCTCGATTAAACACACCGCAATAATTAGTTATCTTTAATTTGTATGCAAACAATTCTAAATCCAGATTCGTGAATAGTCGTTTATGTAGGGATTTTATTAGCACATCCTCGTGTTACGATGCTTTTGCACACATCCTCATTCGTAGTAGGGCAAACGTATTTAAAGTCCTCGGCGGTTATTTTAACACATGGTGAAAGCTTTTAGCTAACTGCTGTGGCGACAGTGTTCCTCCAATTGTTATATTCGTTCGAGGCTCGTTTCGCTGCACTAACAATATTCAATATGACCCAGGTGATACTGCCCAGAACACCGATTGCAGGTATCAAGGCGGGAAAGAATCCTCCTGTATTATTCTTCCCTCTCCTCTTGGAACTTTGTCTCGCTTTCTTTTTCCCATGCCCATATTTATCTTAGCTTTCATTGCGTTGGAAACGCCCCATGCGGCTATTTATTTTACCGTGTATGGTGTTTAATGTACAATGTATTTCGTCCGCCCTATGCGGGAGCATCTTGTCTGCCTGTTGCCTCGCTTGCAGATCCTTGTGCTGGCAATAGGCAATATCGTAGCCACTTTCATGGCCCGTCCAGCGCGTTGATGTCCGTATCGCGGCATGGCATCCTTCTAGCTAGCTTGGTTGTTGGCCCGCGGAATCTGTATCGGAGAATGTGCAGCTCGAAAGGTAGATTGTTGATTAGTATATCGACGATCCATCTTTCAGATTCGATCGTTCTTCTACAAATCATCACGTGCTACTGCTCTAAGAACCGATATATACTCGTCCTATATTCTTTTTCATTTCAGTATCATTTTAGACTTACAACATTATGGGCATAAAGTGCTAATGAAACATCTTCCTTTTTCTTTTCTGCGGTCACGCATTTAGAGATTTACGGAATTAACGACTAACAATAACGACCTGCAAAATTAAAAGTTCAAGTGTGACTTTTGAAAGCAAAATCTGCCAGAAGCAGTTTTCACAGAGTGATATTTTCAATAAACATTCGAAAATTTGCAGCACTAATTCTGAGCAATCACCTCTGCATCCTTCACAATCGGCTCTGCAGGCTTCGCAAACTCAGCAATCCTCTCCGCATGCTACGCAATTATCTCCACTCTCTCCGCAATTTGCTTCACATGCTCCGCAATCAACTCCGCAGGATAGTTGTTTAACATAGAGATAATCAAGCAAGATGTTACTGTACCTATTCGCATTCCTGCTGAAGATGTCAAAAATTCACATGAGGCACATCATGAAACGCTGTTTCCCAATACATTGAGAGTACTAATTCGTGGACCAACATACATGTGTGTTTCTTAGCCTTTTGTAGGATCCGAATAATCTTATGTTTGATAACATGTACCTGTACTTCAAATCGCTCCAGTAACCGGGATACCAGTATCTAGCATGTGTACTGCAGGTCGTGGAATGTCATCTCTATTTCTTTTTCAACGATTACAAAGCCGTATTGCCACCGAACGAAGCATTGTAAAACTCGGTATGCATTTTCGCAGATGTGGCATTTTAGAAACAAACTTGTATTCAAGTGTACTTTAGCATGGGATGGCCGGCATGTGGAATGTGTGTACTTCATTCAAACTTAGTTAAGTGTGCCAAAACCGTTATTATGCGATAATGTGAATTTCCTCACGTTGTTTCCCATGGACGATACGAAATTGCAGCATTAGTACTATGACCGCGTCAATATGGACATTACATTTGGAAGAGTTAAAATNGCATGGACGATACGAAATTGCAGCATTAGTACTATGACCGCGTCAATATGGACATTACATTTGGAAGAGTTAAAATATATGTGTTCTTTGTGCTGGAACGAGAAGTATGGCATATTGGTGATCAATAATTATTCACAAATACAAAAAGGATGATTCATGCGNCTTTGTGCTGGAACGAGAAGTATGGCATATTGGTGATCAATAATTATTCACAAATACAAAAAGGATGATTCATGCGTGGCTTCAATGAGTTTATAGTAAGAGGCCGACCATGAGTCACAATACAATTTCCAAGTTCGGACATGGTCCACAGTCTTATGATGATGAAAATAAGCTAACTGAAGCTCGCCTCACCGCTGTTCACAGGCGGCAGTCACATCTTGGGCAAAATATCTAAAGCCTGAAAAATGAACTGGTAGAAGATTTCATGGCCATCGAACAGCACATAGGGGGCGCCGCGACACTGTTAATAGACCTGATCAAAGTGTAGAATGCACAAACATACATTAAAATGCAAATTGGCTGAAAAACTGATGATGCGAGGCATAGCACAAATGTGCTGGATGCCTACATCGATCGACTGGAAATAAGCGAAAATTCACTTTCCTCAACTCGAGAGTGAATATGTATATATACGTATGTGGTTTTGGATTTATTCCATGCTATGAATAATTGCAGACCGAACTGAACTGATGACTGAGCTGCAGCAGGCCATCGAAGCTGTTCGTGCAAATATCTTTACACGAAAAGTTACATACTGGATCTCGAGAAATTAACAGAAAAGAATTACAAGAAAATAACCAGCTAGTCGACAACACCAGGAGGCAACTTTGCATTGGATGGATATAAAAAATTTGACCAAGCTAAAAAAACCGACACCATCATGAAAAAGACAAAGAAGTCCAGAACTGTACAAAATTGGAAGGGGTCATCACTAGCAACGAAGATGATGAACCCCTGATCAATTTGCTGTGTGCATGGAACAAAAATGAGCAGGAAAGAGCTGGCCTTAAGAGGGCATCGTGTTCGGACACCACATTGCTTCCTACTCCAATCAGAACAGCGACAAGACGAACGGCCTGCTACACCAATATCAAACAGTTTTTCTCGGAAAAAGGAAGTTATGTTTTTCCAGAAGATGTGATGCAGATCGGCATTCTCAATGTGAAAATGACACATGGTCTGTGCGAAATTTGGTTTAGTAGGCATACTGGAGAATAAGGCAAATCAGATTTTCACAAGTTTCACTTCCTGCTACAGTCCAGTAGCACTCATTCCGCGAACGATAAAACCTCAATGCAGTGCTTTAGGGACACGAACCGTGCAAAATTCGGTAATATTGAGGGACAAATTCCACGATTGCTAAGGATATTCGCTCGGGTCTGTTACTGCAGAAGATCGTTGCCAAATGCAAGTTATGTATTTTTGGGGCTATACGAACGAACATGTCGATATACTATGGCTACTGGTCGCTTCGCAGTATACGGGCAACCAGACACACACCATCGAGATTATATCATTCATCGAAGAACTCGTCGAAACTGGCTATGTCGTGCGATGACGAAATATTCTTTTTCTCGGTATTTGCACAGGTAGGTATAAGGAATTATCCTTGGAGAAAGTACATCATGAAAGGGCAGGACGATACTTTCCAATCCGATTTGTTCAAAATGCAAAACTTTGCTCGTGTGAATAAATGCGACCACTACATTTTTACCATAATATACATGTTTTCGAATTATGCCTGGGCCAGACCGCTAAGTGGAAGTATGCATGCCATGCCATAGAGGCCACAGCGCATGTGTTCAGTGAAAATGCATAGCGATAAATTACCACACCGACGATAGAAAAGAATATTTTAATGCTTCTTTCCATGCACTGGTGAAAATATATAGCCTAAATCACTATTCCATGTACTCTGGACTCAAGGCTAGCATCGTCGAGCGTCTTCACTAGACTGTAAAAGCCAAATTGTGGAGACATTTCACAGCGAATGGAAACTACAAGTGGCTTGATATACTGCCGAATTTCGTTCACGAGAATATTTCTACCATTCATTCTACCACTCACATGACGCCCGCAGATGTCAAGGACTATCTACTTCGGTTCGTTAACGCTATTCCGACTAGGAAGGACCCACGCAAGCCTAAAGTCAATGTCATTGGATATATTGAACATTATGTCTTCTCATGCCGCCGTTGAACTGCAAGTAGAATTTATTTAACGCTGTGGAGCTTGCATGGTATTATTGTGTGACATCGGATGTAAGCCAATCTCCCATGATAATCGACTTACGTCAGACATGCACCTACGACCGCACCATCTGCACATACAATTAAAACGCCTGCGTCTCTAAATTTTAAATTTGAGTGGACTTCCATAGCTCCCACTGACTACAAGAAAGGAACCAATAACCGAACCAAGAGTAAATGCAATGAAGAGTAATTAAATAAATAAGAAAATATTCCGAAAAAAGACAGGCTGGTCCAATTAGAATACGAGTGACACAGACAAGAGGAAAAATACCGACTCCATAAGCAAAACACAAATGGCAGCAATTCAGAAAGCAACATAAGTAGAACAAAAATTGTAGGCAAATGTACGCATAAATGAATACAAAATTACAAGGCTGCGGTCCAACAACGAACTACAGAAGAATAACAAAGACAGCATTATAAAAATTAGAAAACACCAGTAAAACTTTGAATGAAACATTAAAAAGTAAAAAGACGCAAAGGAAAACCAACCAAATTGCGGATTCAGTTCTACCACAATATTGCTATTTAACTGCAAATAAACACATTTGTATGTCTGCATGTGCTAAATTTACGAGTGACTGCACTAATTAGATCGATTGTAATTTGTGCGAAAACAGTTTCTGGAGTTTTGCTGGACCATAACTAGGCGTCTACTCAACAAAAATTATCACATTCAACAAAACTATCAAAAAAAATTTCTTTGAAGAAACCACCAGCAAGATAGGAACGGCTCTTTCCCCGGAATAGCATTTTTGGGACCGTTAAGGCTTGGCTTCACTGATTATACAGAAATTCTTCTTTTCGTGTCATTTTTTGAGTTTCAGAGGGATTATTGGAAATGTATGGTCATAAAAAATTTACATTTTACTAGTTGTTAAATACTTTGGTATCTAATTTTCACTGTGTGTTATTTCCTGCTTGCAAAAGAGTAAGTACTTGTTGATCTAATTTACTTGTATGCCTAACTTTTTACAACATGCATATAAAAAATTATTAAAATTACGCACAACACTATTAAACAACTCGTACAATATAAATGTTGAATAATTGGACATTGTAAATAATTAAACTGAAACCGAAATCATGATGCGAAAACGAAGAAATACTGCAAGCGTGTTGAATACGAGCGTTTAGATGCGAAAAGGAGTAAATTCTACTCGCCATAAGGGTTTCATTGTTGGTAAGTGCAGCGGCGATGATAATCCACTGTGGTTAGTTACTTTATCGACCTTTCAAATAACATAAATTTCGTGGTGTGACATTATTATTTTGTCAACATCAACGTCCCTAACGTATTTACAGCCGTATTATAATTTGCTTGTTGGACATTAGTTTACAGGATGACAGAGCACAACATTATTGCTAAGTATAGCAATATAAAACAGATTTTAAAATGTTATATTATATCTACTCTGCTATGCACCGAGATGGGAGAGCCTGAAGGTCCCCACAATTGGAAATGTGTGGAGCAGGATAGGTGAATGACGTGATTAGTTGTTCAGACGAGTAGTGCAGCACTAGACGAATATGACGACTCAGATTAACGGTATATAAGAGGGAGTCGGGAGACGCTGGAGGTTGCATCATTGTGTTTCCCCTCCAATTGGTGTGAACAGATGGAGTAAGTATACGGTACCAAAAACAACTTCTGCTTTTAGCACTGAAAGTTGTGTATGCTGGTCGTAACCATACAAAACGTATTCCGCCTTTGATTGCAGGACAATCGATTCGTATCGTGAAGATGGCTTAGTATATCATGAAATTAGTTCTCGCGTTGGAAATAATGCAGTCACAGTGAAGCAGATGTATATGTGATCAGTGAGTGAAGAAAAGACGGGCTGAGCAAAATGGGAAGCCAATGCCCACGTTGCGCCATTAGTTACGAGGATAGAAATCTGGTGAGCGTCGCAATCACGGATCGTACAGCTACATAAAAAACACTAGATTAAGAATTTAGGAATTAAAAAAAATTAAACTGTGTCTGCATACATAATTAATCATTGTCTGCAGCATCGGGCATCTTATATATGCGCCCATTACTGTGGCTGCCACAGAATACTCACCACAGGCGCATGCCGCTGCTCTATTGCATGGATCAATGAGGGAAATAGCATGCAATCGTCTTCTATTATGAATCGCGCTTCTATTTGCAGCACCATGAATGTAGTATTCCAGTCTAGCAGCTCCATGGTGCACGCCGGGCCGAGTCCTGTATTGCTCCATACTGGAGTTATTGTATGTAGTGACAATGGATCGCAGACCTACTGGTGCCTAGTCAGAATCGGAGGTACGCTTACGAGCAACCATTACTTCATGGAGGTCAAAGGTCCTCTATCCTCAAGGCCAACCTGGGGCCTTGTACCAACAGGACAACACGCGACTGCGGATGACACACGTAGTCCGACTGTTCCTGGTCAAACACCACATAATAAAACAATCTTGGCTTGCACGTTCGCTGGATATCTTGCCCATCGTAAACGTGGAGTCCATGTTCGGACAATGACTGGCCTACTGCAGGACACCCGCAGCAACAACGGCTGATCTTCGGGCACGCAACGAAGCAGCTTGGCCGGATATCTCCCCAGAGAGACATACAAAATGTCTTCCACTCAATGTTGCATCGTTTATCAGTAGTTATTTACGCTTGTGGTGGTTTCACACAGTACCGATATTCCCATGTTCTGTACATCATGGCGAGCTGCAAGAATAACCAAGTCACCTCTTTGTGACGGGTATTCTGTCAAATATATCTGAATATTATTGCTCATGTCCTTCTTGGTGTTGTGGTTGTGATGGCCATTTGTGAATTATCAGACTATTATTTAAATAAACACAATTTTAAAATTAATTCAATTTTAGTAATTTTTATTCGAACAAGAACATAACCTTAAATGTACAAGTCTACAGGCACATGATTCCAAGTTCAAGAAAATGTCATTGTATTTGCGAATACAACCAGATAGTCCCGCACCCACAAGGTCCCACGAATTACTGGTGAAGGTTAGTTACGGTAAAGTGAGCGGTTTTGAAATCAGACATTGCAAAAAATCACTGCTTCTGGGCTATAAACATTCCACGTTCTCAACTAGCACGAGGGTAGCCCTGGATTTACGTAAGCAGTGAATTACGAATAATTTTTCCACGATTTTTTAAGTTGTAGTAAGAGTGAAAGGTTTAAATGTACTGCTACCGAAATCAGTGTTTATTATTTTACACTTACACGAGCAAGTATTTGAATGCAATCAACTCATTTACTTTAGAGAAAAATTCCTTGGTTTGCACTTGTCTGACGATCGAATAAAATGAGATGATAAATTAAAAAGTTAATCTTAGACATGGCAGAAGAGAACAAAATTAGCAAAAAAACAGATACTTAAATGGAATTTCAATGGTGCTCAAATAACCACCAGCAGCGTTTTAACCGTGAACGGTATATAGAGTTAAGAACGCCAAGAGATTCGGAGAGCGTTATGAACTAGGTAATACCGATATGGATGAAGCTACAAGTTTTGCCACTCACCAAATCTGCTTACAGGTAGCTTTCACTTAGTTACCCTTTTACGAGTATTTGCAAATAGCAATTCAGCTTGGAGGGGCCAGATAGTTAAATTATTGAGTGTGGCAGAGCACTCCGCTAAATTTGCAGTTGTCCAGTTCCGAAACCCGACGTGATAATTCAATACGACATTCACTCCCCTCCCACATTCTCTAAGACGCTAGCACTTAAAGGCACCCTTTGTTCTGCCGAGGCACTACCCGGTCACTACTGATTGTCGGGCCCTCTACCGGAACTGTGTCTCCGCTCTATGTGTAAACACTTCTCTGCGTGGTGAGACTTTAGCTCTCGCCTAACATGAGGACTTACTTTATTTGTCAATATTTGCTGCAAATTCCACAATACATCATTTATAAATGCATACAAAGTAAATGTAAATTTGTAAATGTGTCAATCCAAATAGGGAATTGGAACATATAAATTGCAATGTAAGAAAGAAAGCCGAATAAGGCCTTTTTATTTAAAAAATAAAATCTATTTCATTTTATATATCTTCTGTGTAAGAAATGTAGGATTTATAGCGATATTTAGGGTAATTAAATTCTCTTGCATCAAATTGATATGTTCGCATCTGCATAAATCATATAGTTCATTTGAATTATTACATTGTGACATGATATCTCCGTTTGTGATTACACAGAGATAATAAAATATATGTTAATATTAAAATTTTTAAAAATTAAAGATGTAATAAATTTATAACGGTTACCCAAAATAAGAAAGAAACCATATTTTCAGAGAATATTCAAATTTCTATTACTGTTCATGTTTCAGGTAAACTGACTTCAGAATCATGCCTTCCCAGACTTCTGTCCCAAGTTGGTTGGACAAACAGTTCATTGAGCAGGCTCTTAAAGGAGCTGAAGGTGAAGAAATAAAAGTGACAAAGATACAAGTTCGTGCCGGAACTCTGCCTGGAGACAATTACAGCAGTATAATTTACAGGGTTACTGCCGAATACAACACAAACGATGGCAGCAATGAGATATGCACAAAGACTTTCATCGTGAAGGCTATCCCAGAAGAAGAAAACATGAAGAAAATGGTTCTTGGGAACGATGCATTCACCAGAGAAATTGAGGTTTTATGTAGAATAGTTCCTGAATTACACCGCCTCCTCAACGCATCGTTAAATGATAAGCCTTTTCTTCTCGGACCCAGGTGTTACTTCTCCTCAGGCAAGCCTCACCAGAAGCTAGTGATGGAAGATCTCACCCAGTCGGGGTTCAAAATGGCGTCGAGGTTGCCCGGACTGGATCTTGACCACAGCAAATTAGTAGTTTCCCGTCTTGGGCAATTCCATGCTGCTACAGTAGCTCTGCACTCCCAAGAGCCAAACATGTTTGACAATTTCCTCAGGCATCCTTATTTTAGGGAAGGTAAGTCAATGAGTAACTTAATCTCACAGTCGTTCAAAGCTGTCGCCGAGAAAGTGCAGATGTGGCCAGAAGATGGTCAGAGGTACTTCGAGAAATTGCATCAACTCTCAACAACTGGAGTACATCGTTTAAAGAAGACTATGCAGAGGGACGATCAAGAGTTTAATGTGTTGACACACGGCGATGCCTGGACAAACAACATGATGTTCAGGTACGATGAGGATGGAAAAGTTTCTGATATAGTGTTCTTGGACTACCAGTATTCGTACTATGGATCTCCAGTCTTAGACCTCCACTACTTTCTATACACTAGCCCAACTACAGAAGTGAGGATTGGACATATGGAGGAACTAGTGGAGAGTTATCATTCTTCCCTTTCTGAGTCATTGGCCAGACTTGGCTGCGGACGTCAGTGCCCTTCTCTGGAAACAATCCGGAAGAAAATGACAAAGACAAATTTCATGGCAGTTTTTGCAGTCTTCTGCATTAAGCCTATAATATCTGCACAACCCGATAATATTCCAGACGTAGGGAAGCTTACTGGTTCTCCATCTGAAAACTCTGCTGGTGCTCATCTTTCAGAAGATTACAACAGAGAAATAAAAACACTCCTGCCGATATTTGAAAAAGATGGGTTTCTTGATTGACGCCATTTAACTCTGGAATTATTTGTAACCGTACAATTTCAATAATTTACATGAAGATTTTAAAATGTTTTAAAATGTTAAACATATGCGGGAAAATTTTACAAAAGTTGTGTTATTTAAAGTTTTGTTCTCGGCAACAATATACTTGGCAAGGGATATACAAACAACACGAGAGTGCTATTGCAAACAAAAAATAGTATTATGTTCTATATTCTGTTTAACGAAATTATGGTGTTTGTTATATTATTAACTATACAAGTTTTTTTTTATTATTTTAAACATTATTTAAAGTGATTTATTGCAAAACAGAAAATGTGCCGTTATAATCACCAAACTACCAAACTAATTCCATATGGTCAAACATTCAGGGAAATAACCATAAAGGTACAGTATCAACCATGTGTAAAAGCCTTATTCTCATTGTTCGTATTTTAAAAAGACAGCCAGGTAAATAATTTACGTACAAGGTGAAATATCATTTCATAAAAAATTATTTGGCATTACTGTGTCGTGGAGGCCATATAACTGTCAGTGAGAGAAACAAGCCAACAAGGTGTATTCATGAGCGACGTTGAATCAAACATGTCTTATTATTAAGAGTATGTCAAGCTAAAGATCATTAGGGTAAAATAATTATCATCAGAGAAGGGAAACCTGTAATGGTATACATCTCTACAAAACAAAAACTTCTCAAATTGAGTGAGTTGGAGTGGAGTGCAGATATATAGCCGGGTCTTGACATCGAGGCCTTGAGACCTGACGTGTGTGAAACGGGGTAAGTATGGAGCAGCGCCGGAATGAAGAGCAGGGGAAATCGGAGATTTCTGAGAATGCCCACTAATTAGTGGCATTGTTCGGAACGAATCCAACATGCTAAACTCCAGGAGCGACCATACAAGGTTGCTAGTAATCTAACCACTACACCATCGTGGGCAGGTACATTTTCTCAGGTATATTTGATACATATATTTAATTATCTCTAAAGTCAAGATTAAGGTTTTTTTTCGGACAACATATTATAAATCTAAATCATGTTGGACTTACAAAGAATATAATACAAAATATTACTAACAAGGGTCCACTGTTTCGAATTTGCATCATCTCACTGGTTATAAAACCCAATTCTTCACTCAGGGTCAATCCGCATCATGGACAGAATATTTTGGCAACTGTGGCAGCCTAGCCTAAACACTTTTGGGAAACTTTTGTTTGTTTCATTCATTAAGATCTTCACATTATATTTATAGAGAATCAAAAGGTTTTACCTTAGATTATGGTAGCCAAAAATGAGATAAACCTAATAATGATTAAGCAAAATATTTTTTTAATGCCTTTTATAGATTTTTGGTGCAAATTTATCATAACGTTTTCCTTTTATCCATAAAGATATGATTAAAAAATAAAAATTTATTGTTTTATACAAAGTTAAAGAGAAACGGCGGAAAATAAATGAATGACTAATTCTAAATTATGTAGAGATGCCCCTTTGAAGTGTTTCTGTTTTTTAATTACAAATCTGACATTTAAATTTCTTATTAAGTAACGATAAAAATAACAAACACGTTGTAATAATTATATTTGTTTTATACAGTCATGAATGATTTTCGGTAAGCTATTAAGTAAAAAAAGTAGTTATTTAATTACTTTAATTCCAGATACGAGAGGATACATGAAACCATGCTCAACATGCAGAATAAAAGACGTGATACGAAATGCAGAGTTGAAAACTGTACACTAAAAAAAATATATACATATATGCAGAACCGATCTAGACTGTTATAACTGTGACAGCTATCTAACGAGTTATAGATGTCATCATATAAACTTTGCCAAACATAGAAATGCGAACATGATTTTTTTTTGTATTCCTGTCTGAAATTGTATTCGCTACTGTGCATTGTGTTCTTACTACACAACAGATATTACCTGCAACAAAACAACTCAATGACTGTCAGACAGCTATCGCTATTTTAAAACAAGATATTGTTTCTACGATCTTATTGTTTTGTATCAGTGCAAGGAGACAGGATATTTAACGTTCACGTCATAAAAATGCACACAAAAACAGAATCAGTAACTCATGAATAGATCAGTCACTCCGTTTATCTATAAAATTACAAATAAAAATTACCTTTTCCGGAAAATGATAACATTAATCTCACACATAATATAATAAAAATTTAAATATTACCAATAGTGGAGTTGAGATGTTTTTACCACATATCGAGAGTCGATTTTTCGGTGTTAAAAAAGTGTTTNCATATCGAGAGTCGATTTTTCGGTGTTAAAAAAGTGTTTCTTCCTGACTTTATATAAGTTTTTGAAGAAGGAAGATACGATGGTGCGTTCTACACTCATATGATGAAAATTTCGATATTGTTTGATGTATCGGTATTATCAATACAACTAATATTACTACATATTTTTGACACTGTCATAAACAATATGTAATGGTAAATATAAATTTAACACTATAAAACAACATNATATTACTACATATTTTTGACACTGTCATAAACAATATGTAATGGTAAATATAAATTTAACACTATAAAACAACATGAATAATCATAGGTATTTCTTACAAATACCTTAAGAAATTTTATCCATCACTTAAGGTTAATTTTAAGTCAGAAATNGAATAATCATAGGTATTTCTTACAAATACCTTAAGAAATTTTATCCATCACTTAAGGTTAATTTTAAGTCAGAAATTACATTAACATAGGTGCAAATGCCACTTTCAAAATGTACAACTGCCTTATCAAATTTTGAACAAGTTTTTATCTTAGAGTTTTGGGGTTTNTTCAAAATGTACAACTGCCTTATCAAATTTTGAACAAGTTTTTATCTTAGAGTTTTGGGGTTTAATTTAAACACAGTAATTGGGGAAGTAAACCCCCTTTCATAATTAAATGTCACAAATACAAGGACACAAATGAGAAACAAAAGACAAAACGTGGGCAGAACATTTCAAGAGTTGCGTCAAAAACAGTGNCAAATACAAGGACACAAATGAGAAACAAAAGACAAAACGTGGGCAGAACATTTCAAGAGTTGCGTCAAAAACAGTGGAGAAGTTGTGAGCAGACTAAGCCAGGTGTTAAAAGCACTAATGTGGTTTATTAATTAAGAACCACAGGATGTGCTNAGAAGTTGTGAGCAGACTAAGCCAGGTGTTAAAAGCACTAATGTGGTTTATTAATTAAGAACCACAGGATGTGCTAGCCTCTCTCAAACTCTGTCCTTAAACCGGGAACTCTCCATATTAAAATGTCCAGGTACAGTCTGAAGGCGGCATGTGTGGGGAGAACTGCAAGCGAGAATGCGTAAGTAGATAAGCCGTACCCAAAGGGGTCATGCTGACAATTTATTNATGTGTGGGGAGAACTGCAAGCGAGAATGCGTAAGTAGATAAGCCGTACCCAAAGGGGTCATGCTGACAATTTATTTACGCCAGCACACCAGTGGCCACGGAAGCTGAGCGGATAGACTGCTCGCCTTACACCAAGGCGATCCGGGTTGAATACCCATCCGAGTCTTTCCCGAATTTTCGCAAATAGGAATCGTGTCGGACGATGCCACTGGTAGGCGTGTGTCTAAGAGATTTCTCCCGTTTCCTCCACTCTTGCATTCCGGGGGAGGCTCCATTCTTACCTCATTTCACCTATATCTGCTCTCAAGAACTCGCTGTTAAGAGCTAACAAATTCTCTCAAACCCAACTCCCGCACACCCCAAAATTCGAAGTAGCTGTATCTAACTAACGCAGGATCAATATTCTTGGGAACTGGCTATTTGTAAGTGGCAACGAAGGCTGAGACGTACAAGCGTTTTTTCTGGCCTGGTTGAAGAATATCAATGTGTAGATGGAATTAGTTTGTAAAAGGAAGACCAATATATGTAGGAGCACATCCAGGAAATACTTACATTATCTCTGATAAACGTAACCCTGCCCATATGGTGATGGGATCTTTGTTGCTTGCATGTTATTATAGTTTACCATCGAATTAAGGCCAATCACTCTCTAAAGTCTGCTTACGTCCGATCTGCATCTACGACCTTACAATATGCACATATTATTGGAACGCCTACGTCTGTAAATTTTTAATTTGTTTGGACTTCCATTGCTTTCACTGACTACGAAAAAATAACCTAGAACCGAACCAAAAAAAATTCCAGCAAAAAGTGATTAAATAAATAAGAACATATACCGAAAAAATAAAGGCGGGTTCAGTTAGAATACGAGTGGCACAGGCAGATTTAATGTACCACAACTACATACAAAACACAAATAACGCCAATTCAAAACGAAACAGATGTTTAACAAAACACTGCATGTGGAATGTAGACATAAATGAAAGAAAATATAATGTTGCTGCTCAACAACAAACTACAGAAGGACCTCAAAGACAACACAATTAAAATAAAAAAACATCAATAAAATATAAATGCCAAACATTAAACAGTAAAAGGTCACGGTGGAAGTCCAATAAAATTGCGAATTCAGTTCTGCTACACCATTTCCATTTAATTGCAAAAACAACATGTAGATGTCTGAATGCGGTCACTTTACGTTGCGACCGCTCACTAGGGTTCGATGGTGGTTTGTGCGAAAAGAGTCTCTGGAGTATTGCTAGCTCTTCATTACGCCTCTACTTCAAAAAGTTGAGGTCATATTCAAACAAAACTCGCGAAAATATTTTGCGCTTGAAGAATCGACCTGAAAGATATGAAATTTCCTTTCCCCGGAATAGCATATTTAGGACAGTGAGAGTTTGGCTTTACATATTATACAGAAATTATTCATTTTTTTATGATTTTTTTCAGATTCATCGAGATTATTGGAAATGTTTGATCATAGAAAATTTACAATTTACTACTTGTTTAATACAAGTGTGTCTAATTTTGACTGTTTGTTATTTCCTTGTTGCAATAAGGCTGGAAATTGTTCATAAGATTTGCGTATGTTCCTGACCTTTTTCGTCATGCAAATAACACACAATTAAAATTACGCACAAAACTATTAAAAAAATTCATAAAAAATATATTTTGTATAATTGAACATTGTGAATAATTGGTCTGAATGTAAAATAATGACGCGAAAACCAAGAATTTTTGCAAACATGATGAATTCGTGGGTTAACATGTGAAAAGGAGTATTTTCCACGTCGAAGGGGGATCATTGTTGCTAAGTGTAGCAGTAACCATAATCCGCTGGAGTAAGACACAGAATTTAAATTAAAAATGATATAAATTTCGTTGATTGAGCACCTTATGATGCCCACATCAACATCAACAAGGTAATACAGTCGTATTACAGCGTGCTTGTTGGGCATCAGTGTACAGGAAGATAGAGCATTACATTACTGCTATGTAAAGAAATTTTGAGTTGCTGTACGATGTATTAGTAAGATCAAACAAATTGGCAATATTTTAATTTTTTTAAAAGTGAAGAGTTTCTATAAAACATTTTTTATTACAAAATAATTTTTTTTTTTTGTAAATTAAATATAATAACGTATTATTTTTTTGAAACAGCAATAAATTTTTAAAAATTAAATATATTTTTTTAAAATAATAATTAATTGTATTAATTAAAATAAAATTTTATTCTATCTCCTCTGCTGTGCACCGAGAAGGATGCGCCTGAAGGTCCACACATTGGGAACTGTGTAGAGAAGAGTAGAAGAATGACGTGATTAGGTGTTCAGGCGAGTGTTCCAGCACGAATGGCTAATGGCGACACTGAATTACGGTTTATAAGTGAGAGTTGGGAGCCACTGAGAGGTAGCTTCATTGTGTTTCCTAGCAAATTTGTGTGAGAAGATGGCATGAGTATACCGCGTCAAAAATAATTCCTGCATTAAGCATTGACAAATTGTGTATGCTTGTCGTTACCATACAAACACTTTTCCGCTTTTGATCACGTGACAATCGATCCCTGTCGGGAAGGTGGATTAGTATATCACGAAATTAGTTCTCGCGTTGGAAGGAATGCAGACTCAGTGAAACAGATGTATATGTGATCAGTGAGTCGAGAAAAGACAGACTGAGCAAAATGGGAAGCCAATGCCCAGGTTGTGCCATTAGTTGCGAGGAATGAAATCTAGTGAGCGTCGCAATCACCGATCGTACAGCTACATAAAACATACTAGCTTACGAATTTAGGAATATAACTGTGTCCGCAGACATGATTCATCATTGTCTGCAGCATCGGGCTTCTTAACCATGCGCCCATTACTGTTGCTGCCACAGACTACTCACCACATGTGTATGCCGCTGCTATATTTCACGGATCGCAGGGAGAAGTTACATATCATCGTCTTCTACCGCGAATCGCTTTATTTCCAGATACGAGAGGTTACATCAACCCATGCTCGACATGCAGGAGAATAGAAGTTGCTTACCTGCGCGGTGATACGAAATTCAGAGTACAAAATTCCTTACACAAAAAAAAAATTATCGTTGCCTAAGCATTCTAAACAGTTTCAACAGGGCAGCAATCTAACGGGTTTAAAGTGCCATCGAAACATCGTTGACATAGATAGTTATGCCAGAATAAGAGTTTTTTGTATTCCTATATGTGATTGTATTCGCTGATGGACATACTGTTGCTACAGCAGATCACTGCGTTCCTACGACAAAAACACAGTACCTGCAATAGAACAACTCCACCATTGAGCGTTCTACACTCATGTGGTAAAAATTTCGATGTTGGTTAATGTATCGGTATTATCGACACTACAACCATTACCACAGCATATTTTTGACAATGTCACAAACAATATAAAATGTCTGATTTATTTTAAACACTATTAAACAATATTAATGACCAAAGGTATTTCTTAAAAAAGCCTTAGGATACCTTTATCCATCACTTCAGTATAATATTAAATCAGAAATTGAATTAAAATGGGTGCAATGCCACTATTGAAATATACAACTGGGTTTACATATTTTTAACAAAGTTTTGTCTTAAAGTTGTTTGTCTATTGTTTAATCCCAGGAATTCAGGAATGGAACGCTATGCTGTAACTAAATATCTTAAATACAAAGGACTCATAAGTGAAGGAAAAGACAAAACAGTGGTCTCACGAAAACAGAAAGGGCCGAAAACAGTGTCTTTGGATGCAGCACCAAACACCTTTACTTTGGGATAAGCGTGCTCGTGTTTGGTGGTTTCATGTGGAGGCTCCTGACCCCATATCCGCACGTTGTGCCGGTTCACCTTATCATTTGTATGGAACGTCGCTTCAATCTCTAAAAACCAGCTAAGACATGAAGGCGTCGTCAACCTCGTTCTGGGCACTTAAAGGACACATCGGACCGTCCCCTTCACGTTGACGTGTCGAATGCGAGCTCGCTTCCCCCTCACCGCCCCAAACCGAGAGTTACGAACGCTATCCAAACCGTAACACTGGACTTGCTGACAAGAGCATGGAAGGAGTTTGACTATCGCGTAGATGTCGTTCGGGTCGCTCATCTTGGTCACATCACACGTTTATGAATGGATAGTAAATAAACTTCACGGTTCCACGGTTCATTTGATTGGTCACTCAAGGTTGTAAGATGGGTGGTTTTGATATTATAGACCTTTAAAGTGGGGGTATTCTTTTATACTCACTCTGTATTGTGCCGGCATACAAAATTAAGTTGGAATTGATTACATGATTTCGGCGATATAGCGTCTTACCCACTTCAAACATACCCGGTTACATTATATGCAACAAAACGTAATTGTTTACTCAATTTGTTATGAATAGGTGAATATTTCCTTGAAATATGAGATAAAACCCGTATTATTTAAATAGCGTTAACTTAATATACGGCAGACCAGAATTGCTATTTGTTGGCATATATTATGGTAGTAATAAACAAATTCTGCGTACAAATTTTGATCGAAAATTGTTGAATTGCAAAGTAGATATAAAAACATTTTAACGTAATTATATGGCCACCACTTTAAATATAATTCCCCAATAAACTATTATTTAATTTGTTTACATGACCTACCATAGTTATGTCTACGCGCCAAAACTGGCGCGAGTTCATTTTATAAATATAAAGTATCAGCTTAATTTTTTCATCAGGTATTATCTTCTAAAATGACGACCCTTTGTTTATATGGATCTCTAAATTCAATGCATAAGTCAATGTAAAAAACATATGTTAAATAGGTTGAATTATTTCCCGATATATGACAAAAACCCCTTAAATTATATAGCTGCCATTTTGAAAGTAAACACGTTTCGTAATCGAAAATTTCAAAATTCTGATGTACTTTCACAGTTTTATAGGTGTACCTACTTTGGTGACAGGCCTAGGAGATCACTTTCCTGTCTGTGTCTATGTGTATGTGCGCATGTGTGTTTGAGTCTTCTATAAGTGTGTATGCGTCCCCTACGCCTCTACAAAAATTTCTGACCACCTAACCAAATTTCACCAAACTCAGAACACATATAGAACACAATAAGAACATCAGACTTTTGTGGTTTCCGCCATGCTGACCTCTTACTTTTAAAATACCGCTAATTTAAAACATTTTTGTCACAATGTCATATCTGCACAACCTTTTATCCTTATTAAAAACAAATTTTCCGTAATGATAATTTTTCATGTAAGCATTGTATTTTGTGAGCTATTTTGTTATTGATGCTTCGTTTTAAAATATTGCACTACCTGAAAAATTATAATATGTTTATTTTTACAGCACATAAAATATTAACGGGATTCTCACCAAATTTGGCACATAATATGTCAGACATTGTAAATATATACAGAATAAGTTGCTGGGGCGCTTATTAAAAATATTTCGTTCATATAAGTATTTTTGGTTAGTTTTCCAAATATTTTACATCCTTTAACAAATTTGGAAAAAAAAAAATAAAAAATAATGATGAAATTAATATTTATAGGCTTCTCTTACTGTTTTCGAGAAAATTTAGTTTATCATAACATACGTTCTACTATCTCAGGCGTTTGAAAAGCTAGGGCCAGTTCCTAAATCACGAAACATATTTCTCAACATATTTGATCATAATTCTGAAATTTTATCAATCCGTAAACAAGACTTATATATTCAGTCTATAAAAACATAACGTAATTGAGATAAATAAGACATCTGTAAATTGGAAATATTTGAGAGAATTATAGAAAATATACACTCATCCAGCACCTTCAAGGAAAAAGTGCTCTATCAGGCACAGCTGTACGCACGTCGTGCAAGGTATCTTTCCTCACTATGACGGTAAAAAAAAAAAAAGGTCATAGCAGCGACTATGGTGTTGTAGGTCAGATAGAGAGTCGATTATCTCTATATATCTGATCACGAGGACAGCGGAACTGGGCCGCCTTGTCGACGAACTACGAATGACTGTGTGATGGAACACCGATGATCGTGGCGATGATCATGATCGTGGCAGTCACTTGCAACACAGCATCTTCGCAGCCTATTTTCTTCTTCACAGTGTTCGGTTGTTCAGTAAGGAACGGGCGGCGTAACTTATAGCGTAGTTCAGTGCCGAATGGCCAGTTAGTTCTAGGACATAGTTCAGTGTTGACTGGGCGGTGCGCCCTAGGGCGTAGTTCAATGCCGACTTGGTGGTGCGCCTTTGGACCGAGTAACACGACAGTCAGTGGACGCCTCCAGCCTTGGAACCTGGGCATGCGTCGTGGGCTGCCACTACACTTAGAGGAATGTTTTTTTTTTGAGCCAACAGTATATTTGTTAGTACATAACCAAACAAAAGTATAAAGTTGAATAAAACATGTAATTTTTTAGCAGGCAAAATTATGTTGCCTAGGATAGATTGTTTGGTCAGGGGAGTTGTATACTCTGTCAGATTAACAAAATCACTTTTTTTTATTTCAAATCGTTTTAGTGAACTAAATATTTTGTCATAGGAACCGCTATGTCTGTTTGTTGGTTTGTTGTCTCCAACAAACCTTTCTCTCAGTTCATTACCGCGAGTGCTTGTTTTCACACATTATTTTAGGACTATCTAAAGTTCACACTAATCTAGTGTTTTGGCTTTTAAATAATTTCCTGCAGTTGGTAAATAACAGTTTCTACAAACGAAAAAACATTGGATTTTATAACTACAGATTTAGTCGTTTTATGGTTTTTAAGTGGATTGAATGAATATATGAAACATGTTTTAAATGTGGTAACCAACATAACCTAATGTTCAATCGTAGTCAAATGTGTAATTCTTAGAGTTAAAAATAACCTACGATATTACATGAAAAAGGTTTTTTTTAATACAAAACTATCTAGTGGTTTTACACTTTTAACTGACAGTGCAGAAGGTGACTAAGTGTTTCTAAATTTTAATCTAACCAAACATATAACACCAGTCGAAGGAATGGTTGTACGATTTGCTGGAAAAAAATAATGCAGTAAGTAAATAGGTGCATTTAAAGTGTAAACTAATATAACCGATAGTAGTAGAATTAGTGTTTTCAAAATACAAACAAGTCTATTGTATTAAATAATAAGTAGGCGTTTTCAAAAATTCATGAGTAGTTGCCCCGGACACGTCGGTTCCCGGTCCCTTACGTGGTTCTCCCCCACCAGGCGACGAGCTTTCGAAATGAGACCCGCAAGCGGCCTTCATCGCCGTTGTGATATATGCATGGACGTGGATAGGACTAAACCTACGAAGCATCAGAAACGTCCGCAATGTTTTCCACGCGCCAGAGTCCGTTATTTGCTATACTGTCAACATAATACTATTTGCCTTAGTAGGAGGGCGTAACGCTACTCACACAAAGGCAACAGTCTGTCCACCAGGTCTGATAAACCCATTACATTTACACTTTCGTTCGGCTTCACTTGGTTTAGTATAGTAAAGTTTTAGTTGAAGTAATATATTTTTGAAATAGTTTTTTTTATACATTTGTTTTAATTTATGAATAAAAACTATAAAGCGGATAGTACATGTTACAGGAAAATTATTCGGCCAGTTATGAAAGTCCTTAACAATGGCCGTTTATAAACCATTAATTAAAATATAGTATTATAAAGAAATACATTTGTTAGAGAGTCCCATATACATTTAAATTGGCACAGATGATGGGGTTTTAAAATTCTCAAACATCATATTCGGGCTAACTGTCGTCAAAAAAGTTACAATCCGTACTTGATATACTGTAGTAGACGAATATCAGTCATGCATAGACCTGTTTTATTTAATAATATTTTAAATAATAAATACTTTCATATCTTTGTAACTATTAAATGTCCTATTAATGGCATTAATATGTTTCCTGATTTATAATTTAGAACAATATTCACACCCAAACATATAAAAAGATGTAATTTTAAAATACGGAATGTTCAGAAACTCAGGGCCCACAACACCAAACACAGTTTATATGGACCAATATAAACACCTAAGCTGTATACACTTATATACGGTAACGCATTTTCATTTGGAAATAAATGTGTTTAAAGTAGCGGAGAATAAAATCCGCTGAACGAAGTGTAATGATCATACATGAAGGATAAGCTGCATAGGTCGTAGGCAAACGACACGAAATTATTACATATGCAGCGTCCCTTGCCAACTTCCTAAGCAACTTTTCCTTCACGCATGATAGCTCCACCTTGTTCTGCAGGTGTTGTACACCGCAATTTTGAACATGATTATTTTACACAAAAATACGTTTTCTGGTGTAAAAGATAAGTATTTTAAGTTACTATTGGTCCAAAGTAACCATGTATGTAGTTTGGGCACTGAGTTACCGAACATTCTTTACGTATGTACACATACGTAAAAACAGAGACGTCTTCATTCCATACTACATCTTCACACTGAAAAAACATTTTGTGTTGTTGTAATGAATTATAATGAGTGTCAGTGAAAGTGAACCGTATGAAATTATGACAAATAATGTGTTTATTAAAATAATATATGGTAGTTAAAACGCGTTTCACGTGCANATATATGGTAGTTAAAACGCGTTTCACATGCCTTCCTATTCATTGATAACGTTTAAAGGACTTTTTTGGATTTTGCGAAAGTCCGCCAAAGCCGAACAATAATCAGCGAAGCTCGCTGGATACAAATATTGTTCTCTAAAGTTACATGTTACATGAGACTAAATAAACAATGGCCAAAATTTGGCATCTAATAACAGAATTTCGATGTAATGACACCCCACAAGTAAACAAAACCTGTCCACTACCACCAGATCAAACATTTTCCATTAAATATCATTAAAATTTGAAAACATATATAGGTACAGAAGTTGGTTCGTCTCAGCTCCAATGATACAAGCCTTCAGAAGAAAGTACACGAATTGTAATTTATGTATACAAATATGTGAAACACGTATAATTTATCAAAAATTTGATGAACATATATGTATTTTGTATATATTTCATAGTGAAACTTATGTAAGACAATTAATAGATATATGGTTTTTAAAGCAAAATTACCAAAGTGCTTGTTATATTTCAACTATGCATCTTCACATATAAAACTTAACTGTATTTAATTACTGTAAAATGTATAGGAATCGGTCCTACCATTTGACTTTACTAGTTATGAAACCGCCACTCTAACAGTGAATTTACATTATACACGCATAACAATGTGGCAGCCATATGTAGAAGCAGAAAGCAGCTAGGACATTAATAAAAACATCTTGCCCAAAATAACTTTTCTAAACACATCACACATTATGATCTTAATTAGTGTTACTGGAATCAATATAATGCAGATTGCCTAGTTTACGGATTTTTTTATGATTTCGAAAACAAATATATAGTGCCTTTAAGTACAGTCAAGAAATATTGGAGCAGAAATAATTTGACAAAAAAAATATGTTTGTTTCGTCGGTGGCGTGTTGTATAATGGAATGGTTTTCCACTATTTTCCGCAATGAATACTTTAGCGTGCCATGAAACATCAACAGCAAATAAAATTAATTAACATTATAATTTTTTGCGTACTTCAAAATTCATAAATGTCTTCCCAGACTCCAGCTATAAATTCGTTAAACGAGGAGTTCATTGAGTAATCTATAAGGGCAGCTGAAGGTGAAAAGTATTAAGTGACAAAGATACATGTCCGTGCCGCAACTGCACAGGCCTACAAAAATGCCAGCATGATTTACAGGGTTACAGATAAATACGATGCAGATAAAGATAGCGATGTGACATGTACAAAGTCTCTCGTCGTGAATGCTCTCCCGGAGAACGATAATATGAGGAAACTGCTGACTCAGACCGAAGCATTCCCTACAGAAATAGAAGTTCTATGGAGAATAGTTCCTGCATTCCACTGACTGCTGAACACATCCTCATCTGGTAAACCTGNACATGATTATTTTACACAAAAATACGTTTTCTGGTGTAAAAGATAAGTATTTTAAGTTACTATTGGTCCAAAGTAATCATGTATGTAGGTTTGGCACTGAGTTACCGAACATTCTGTACGTATGTACACATACGTAAAAACAGAGACGTCTTCATTCCATACTACATCTTCACACTGAAAAAACATTTAGTGTTGTCGTAATGAATTATAATGAGTGTCAGTGAAAGTGAACCGTATGAAATTATGCCAAATAATGTGTTTATTAAAATAATATATCGTAGTTAAAACGCGTTTCACATGCCTTCCTATTCATTGATAACGTTTAAAGGACTTTTTTGGATTTTGCGAAAGTCCGCCAAAGCCGAACAATAATCAGCGAAGCTCGCTGGATACAAATATTGTTCTCTAAAGTTACATGTTACATGAGACTAAATAAACAATGGCCAAAATTTGGCATCTAACAACAGAATTTCGATGTAATGACACCCCACAAGTAAACAAAACCACCAGATCAAACATTTTCCATAAAATATCATTAAAATTTGAAAACCTATATAGGTACAGAAGTTGGTTCGTCTCAGCTCCAATGATACAAGCCTTCAGAAGAAAGTACACGAATTGTAATTTATGTATACAAATATGTGAAACACGTATAAGTTATCAAAAATTTGATGAACATATATGTATTTTGTATATATTTCATAGTGAAACTTATGTAAGACAATTAATATATATATGGTTTTTAAAGCAAAATTACCAAAGTGCTTGTTATATTTCAACTATGCATCTTCACATATAAAACTTAACTGTATTTAATTACTGTCAAATGTATAGGAATCGGTCCTACCATTTGACTTTACTAGTTATGAAACCGCCACTCTAACAGTGAATTTCCATTATACACGCATAACAATGTGGCAGCCATATGTAGAAGCAGAAAGCAGCTAGGACATTAATAAAAACATCTTGCCCAAAATAACTTTTCTAAACACATCACACATTATGATCTTAATTAGTGTTACTGGAATCAATATAATGCAGATTGCCTAGTTTACGGATTTTTTTATGATTTCGAAAACAAATATATAGTGCATTTAAGTACAGTCAAGAAATATTGGAGCAGAAATAATTTGACAAAAAAAATATGTTTGTTTCGTCGGTGGCGTGTTGTATAATGGAATGCATTTCCACTATTTTCCGCAATGAATACTTTAGCGTGCCATGAAACATCAACAGCAAATAAAATTAATTAACATTATAATTTTTTGCGTACTTCAAAATTTCAAATTTTCGTATGTTGTTAATCCTTACGGTTCTTTTAAAGAAATATTTTTAAGAAATATGTTTCTTTGACAAATAAGGCCAGATTAACAAAAATATCAAATTTCTAAATAAAAAAAGTATAACAGTTTACCCAAACTCACCACTCTAATCGTTGAATTGTAACTGTGTCCGTATGTCCTCTTGTTCCATTCACCATCTTCTATGACACTATTATATGGTATTCAATTTTCTACATTTCCTTCTACAATTGCAATTAATTTTTCTTTTTTATTCCATTTTATATCATTTTCGTGGAGAGTTGTTGCTGCCACAATTTAAAAAAAAAAGGAAAAAAAAAATTTATTATTTGATATTATTGAATACGCTAATTGAGGAATTAAGCAATCTTCCAGTCAAATGGATCGTCTCCTTTCTGAAATACTTTTTTCATCAACGTAACTGCGATTCTTTAGAAAATGCAATCGTGGCTTATTTTCTCTGTATATTATGATGAATTATTATTTACTTCCATGGCCACAAAGCCCTTGCATTTACAAATGTTCAGAATCTATCGTTAAAATAATGTTTTCACTTAGTAGTTTGATACTCTGTCGGGCAATCTCTCACTTGTTCACTTTTGCCAGTTTAATGATAATGTGAAATTTATAAATATGGCAGGTATAATAACGCCATTATTATTGTATTTTCTGAGAATTATTTATCTTTATCGTTTCCTCTTAAACAGATCTTGGCTGGTGGCGAGATTTTATTTCAGTATGACGTAAAATAGCACTAATGGCAAAAAAAACGAAATGATAATTAAGAATTCCATGTAACATCCGTTAGAAATAATTGAATCTTCTTACTTGTCCCATAGGAGTTTCGCGTCTGTGAAATGTTTCTCGTGCCATCATGGGAACGTTGAGTACTGACATAAGTTCCTCAATATGTGAGTACCCAATACCCACAGAAACAGAACCCTACACCACAGCATCATTTACTTCTTGCGAGCTGTCAGATGCCACGTACTTACGTGAGTCACAGTTGTCACAAAAGAAAACTAAAGTAAAGTATAATCCGGTTTGTTTTTCTTTTTCCAGCTTATATGGGTCTAGCGTGCAAGATCGAGGATGTTCTGCCAATTTTATTAGCTGCATAGTTGAATGTGCAATATCAACAATTCGACTGCCATTAATAATGCTTCCGGTTTTTTCCGTTTCCACAATTAAAGTAGGAAGATCAGTAGCATCGAAACCAGAAGGTAATAAATTTTCGTCTAAATTTCTGGGGAAAAAACAAAAAAAACATTTAATTAATATAACATCAAATTACACCACTGTTTAACTTAGAAGTATTATTATTTTGCACTTTATAATTTATTTATCTAAATTTTTTCTGTTATGGCGTTTAAGCCTTTAAATTGTATTGTATGCTAGCAACCAAATGCAGCTAAACTACCAGTGAATTCATTACCCAGGGTTAATAACCGGTATGAGCTAATATTTGGAAAAAGAATTATTTACGTATCTGTTTTTTTTACAGGAGAATAACTAAAATTGTCAGAACGTAGGAATGCTGGTATTAAAACAAGTTGTTCCGTTTTTTCTGTTTTAACGTTTTAAATACCTGATACATGCGCCTCATGACTTTTCTATATTAAAAACTGGATTTATGTTATATTTTATAAGTATCAGTTTCACCAAACACGTCGCGACCGTCAAAAAGAAAATTTCAAATATAAAAGAAATGTGTGTATTGTTTTAGCATGCTGTTTTGTAGCAAATGCGTAAATATTTGAACTTTTAGCCACACAGACCACTATGCGTACCCTTTCGCGTGTCTCGCCAAAGAGAAATGTTTTTGTGCTGGTGGTCGAACGCAAAACGATTAATGTTGTATACAAATAACTTTTCTAAACTACTCTCATATAATATTGTTATATAAGTGACTTATGAATGTGGATAAAGTGAAGGAGGTAGATATATCAGGATCGTTGTAAGTGGTTGTCGATAATCTCCTCCTAACGCCCTGAGAGGCAAGCGTGACGAGTATGTATATACGTTATATATGATAGTAGTTTACAAATTTATTGTCACATAATATTGTAATGGTATTTCCCAATTTATTAATAGTGTATCGCTGTAAAAACTAAACTGTACCCGAGCGAAGCTGGGTTGGGTCCCTAGTACGCAATACTACACAATTTACTTTAGGCTTTTTGAAGTATCACTTTCGTGTGTGTTACGGCGGTTAGCAGCATGCGAGATAACTGCTGATAAACGGTGCGACTGTATTCAGCATTGTGCTGACCACGAAAAATAAGGTGTGAGGAGTGAAGGTCAGTGGACGTGGGCGGAAAGCTACGACAGTAGCACAAAGTGACATCCTGGGCATCGAAATCGAGACTTTACTGGTGAGTTATTACATTTGTAAACTATTCCAACAATCTTGCAAGGTATAAGTACTTGAACCATCTCTGAGCCGGGAACAATAGTTAAAAATGCTTCATGCAATTTAGCTCTTTTTGTAGTATAGTTATGTCTTTGGCACCAAGGACTTTTTTAATCGTCATAAATTAACGTATATGACAGTAAGAGTATAACTTTTATTTGTCTTATCGCCTGTAGTACAGAACCGTTTTTAAATTTTTCACAATTTTAAAATGATTAAAAAGTATGTTTTTTACACAAAAAATTGGCATTTTGCTCCTGTACAAATATTTATGTTTTAACACCGAAGAGAATGATAACTCTGGAAAAATTGCACGGTAAAAAACATGGAAGATGGAGGAAGTCAATTTTAATCTTTGATTCTATATATTAGTCGCATGGCCGGGGACGGCCTTGAAGCAAACATACTCTGTTAATTTACATTCGGTTCTTGAACAAAGCCGCGGTAGTAAGTAAATTAGAAGTACAGTTCGTTACTTCTATTGTTTTCGACGTGGTCAGAAACTATAAAATTTATGTGTCCCTACTATGTACTATATGTGTACCAAATTTGGTGAAATTCGGCCCATGTATTGAACAAACGAAAGGGGGGACGCACACATGCACAGACACACACAGCCACGCATAGACACACATACCCACATACTCACGCAGACACACAGAAAGGAAAGTTGTCTCATAAACCTTTCTTTCCTTCGGAAAGTAGACAAAAAAGTTTAAATAAAGTAATTTTTTATACAAATATATCAACAATGTGATTATTCACACATATTTGCTGCGAATTCCACAACACATTGAAGAATTCACAATAATTTGAAGTGCATAAATAAGTAGTTACAAGAAATATTTGAGATCGTCGAAGCTCAACTAAAACACCCTCGAATTAATGAAATTAAAATTTGAGGAATTTCTGTTGGAATATTTATGCTTCCAGAGAAGTATAAATAGTAACATATTTAAAAGACCGTTTTGAAATACTTACTATCTTAACTCATGTGCAAAACGTCGAGTATTTTTTATCACTTTAATTGAAATAACATGTCTATATAGTAAACACAGAACTAGTTATACGTTTGTAGCAAATAAATATATTCTTATGCAAACCATTTATAATAGTTTAATAACTGTAACCAAATGCCAATCACTAAACTATGTTTCGGGGAATAATAAAATGCGATTACTTTCATGTCCCAGGTAAAGTGAGTTCATAAATGTCTTCCCAGACTCCAGCTATAAATTCGTTAAACGAGGAGTTCATTGAGTAATCTCTAAGGGCAGCTGAAGGTGAAAAGTATTAAATGACAAAGATACATGTCCGTGCCGCAACTGCACAGGGCTACAAAAATGCCAGCATCATTTACAGGGTTACAGATAATTACGATGCAGATAAAGATAGCGATGTGACATGTACAAAGTCTCTCGTCGTGAATGCTCTCCCGGAGAACGATAATATGAAGAAACTGCTGACTCAGACCGAAGCATTCCCTGCAGAAATAGAAGTTCTATGGAGAATAGTTCCTGCATTCCACTGACTGCTGAACACATCCTCATCTGGTAAACCTGNGCAGAAATAGAAGTTCTATGGAGAATAGTTCCTGCATTCCACTGACTGCTGAACACATCCTCATCTGGTAAACCTGTACTCCTTTGACCCAGGTGTTACTTTTTCTCAGGCAAGCCTCATCAGAAGCTAGTGATGGAAAATCTCTCCCAGTTGTTATTCAAAATAGCATCAAGGGCACCAGGATAAGGCTCTGGGCAAGTGCAAGTTAATGGTTTCCCGTCTGGGGCAATTTAATGCTACTTTAGTGGCTCTGCACTCCCAAGAGCCGAAATGGTAAAATAATTTTCTCTACATATCTATGATAAGAATGTTGACTATACGAGTAACTTTATTTCACAATCGTTCAAGACTGTCGCCGAGAAAGTGCAGACGTGGCTAGAAGATGATCAAAGGTACTTCGAGAAATTGTGTCAATTTAAAATATCTTCAGAAAATCGTCTATACATAACTGTGTTGAGAGACGACCAAGGTTTCAATGTGTGGACCCACGGTGATCACGGGAAAATCAACTTTACGTTCAGGTGCTATGAAGATAGGAAAGTTTCAGATATGATCTTCTTGGACTTCCGGTGTTCCTGCTATGGATCTCCCGCCTTAGGCCTCCATTATTTCCTATTCACAAGTCCAACCCCGAAGGTAAGTAGTGGATATCTGTAAGAACTTCTGGAGTGTTATCACACTTCCTTATCATAGATAATGGCCAGACTTGGATGTGGACGTCAATACCCGAAAAATTCCAGAAGGAAAGGAACAGCAGAAACTTTATGAGTGCGTATGCGGTGTGNGGATGTGGACGTCAATACCCGAAAAATTCCAGAAGGAAAGGAACAGCAGAAACTTTATGAGTGCGTATGCGGTGTGCTACGTTAAGCCCTTAGCATCTGGAAAACCGGACAACACTCCATATATAGGCAAGTTAACTGACTCTCCACCTGAAAACTCTTCCAGGGCTCAATTGACAGAAGACTACAACAAAGAAATACAAACCATGCTGTCAATATTTAAAAAAGAAGGATTGCCTGTCTGCGAGATGATATGGCCATGATTTTATTAGAAACTTTTTCTTAATTGTACGGTCAGTGTAAAATTGTAATCTAATTTTATGTGTTACAAAGTTAAACAAATATTTTTTTTTATAGGTTAGTTTTTTACAAGCTTATTGATTTACTTAGCTACATAATAGACTTAAGGAGAACAATTTCCAAGACAAAATATTAAGTCCAGAATAATTAAAATGATATCAACAAGACCGACAGGTTCTGTACTCATTTTGTCCTTTTAAATACTCGTTAGTATTCGAACATATTTATGACATACTTTATTAATTACAACATATATTTTTTTTAAATTCAAAACGAAAAAATTATTTGACAATCGATTTCTTCCAAAGTGGTACTTAAACTTTGCCCCTGTAATTAATTATTAAATAAATATTTATTTTATGCCGGAAAATTTTAAGTTCGTGGCACCACCAGTCAAATGTCATAAGATAAGTTGAGAGATTGGGGCGGCTCTTAACAGCGAGGGTGAAATGAGATGAAAATGGCGCAACGCTGTAATGCAAAGGTGGGGAAAATGGGGGAATACCCGAGAAAAACCCGCCGACAAGATGCATCGTCTGGCACGATTCCCCACTTACAAAAATCCGGGGTGACCCGGCCGTAGATTGTACCCGGTTCGCTTGGTGGGGGACGAGTAGTCTAATCGCTCAGCCACCGTGGCCTCTCAAATGCCAAAACGTTTAAGGTGAAGTAATAATATCGGTATGACATTCTCAACGTGCAGGGTCTCTGATCTTTAGCATCCTGCATAGATCGCAGTACCTATCGTGCAGAACGTTCTTTTGTATCCGCACAGCGACGCCATGTTAGTACGTCCGGAAAGCTGCTTCGTGGCGTTTATAATAGCCAATCTTTTACGCAAGCAAGGAGTTTTGGCCTGAAAAACTTTAATGAAAGTACGTATAAAGCGTCGTTACTATTTGTTATCTTAAATGTATTGCAACTTATGGTTTTATTTGCTTTTGTATTGTGTTATGGATCGCGTTATGTACGGACATTGTAAAAAAACATTTTCCGTACTACGGTCTATAAGTGCGGCATTTCTCCCTCAACATTAGTAAAGATTTCGCCCAAAAATAAAGGAGAAATGCCATACTGTCAAATATTTACTATTTTTACTGAAATGTAATTCTTTATAATGTTTTAGTGACAAATAGCTACATAATACTTTATTTGATGTGTTAACTGATACATATTCGTCCAGATGGATAATTATTCAATGAAAAAGTATCAATGTTTGTACACAGCATATATATTGAACATTTATCTAAAAAAAAATTTGTAAACTAGTTGTAAATTTAATATAGCACTATAAATTTTAAAGTCGAATATTTATATCATGATATAAGATTAATTATGTGGAATTAAATTTGTAGTTCTGTATTTATAATACACATTAAATCAACAGATTTTGTTCGAACGCGAAAATATATTTTCATATTTAAAGAAATATTGTCAAATTTGAACTATTTACTGGCTGTTTTACAAGAATGGTCACGGCAAATAGTCCTTAAAAAGTTTTATGTAATCATATATATATTTTTTACTCCTTATACAAACAAAGTATTTGAAATTTCGGATTGCATGTTAATTTTGATCTTGTTGAAAATATGTTCAACAGCATAACTTTATATTTTATTACTTGCAATGTGCTTGAAAATCTGCCTGTGATGTTATTGTGTCTTAAAGTTTTAGCACTTATAGAAAGTTTTTATATATGTTCCAGGAATATGCCTAGTTGTTACAAACGAAAGCCAGATCGAGCAAGTTGGTCAGAAGAAACTTTAAAAGAAGCGGTTTCCAGAGTGAAGACAGGGGACATAAGTAAGAGAAAGGCAAAGAGGAATTACGGTATCCCAGCGTGGACCATTTCTCGGAGAATTGAGATGAAGTGCTGCACAAGAGAGGTGTTTGACCAGAAGGTACGTCAGGTACAGTAAATGACAAGAGGCTTGTTTGTCACATACAAAATCTCTCAAATGTAGGATTTGCTACTGACAGACAAACAGTTCATGTGTTAGTTTACAAGTTCGTTGAAAAGTTAATCATTCAACATACATTTTCTAAATAATTTTAAATGGCAAGTTTGCATGGCTGAACACCTTTATAATGATAAAAACAGAACTAGCAATAAGACGAGCTGAAGGTGTTTCTGTTGCTAGAAGTCAAGGAATGGATCGTGACAAGACATGTCAATATTCCACAATGCTGCAGTCAGAGGTAGAAGAACATAATCTGGTGGACAAACAGTGTCACATTCTTAATGTGCATGAATCTAGCTTTCCTCTCATTAACAAACCAGGATAAGTGTTAGCAAGCCAAGGCTCTAGAGGTGCCCATAACTTGACACCCAATGAAAGAGGACAAAACATCACTTTGATCGGATGTTTCAATGCAGAAGGAAGATATATACCTCCCATCCTTATAATGAAAGGTGTAAACAAGAAACAGTAGTTCTGTAATGGACTACCTGCTGGTTCAGATGTGTGCATGAATCCAAAATCCTCATAAGTGCTAAATTGTTTCTGCAGTGGTTTGTAGAACATTTTGGGCTAAGAAAACCAAAAGAAAAAACGTTACTCAAACTTGATGGACATTCTTCTCCTGTAGGTGCCCTAGATTTTTTGGAAACCGTTAAGAACGAAGACATTGTTATAGTTTGTTTCTCCAGCCATACAACTCAATCACTTCAACCATTAGATTGCTTGTTTTTTGGAAATTTGAAGGCAAGTTACAATTAAGAGACTAACATGTGGAAGCGACAACACCCAAGCCGGAACATAATCAGATATCAAGCAGGACAGCGCATTGGTAATGCATGAATGAAAGCTGCCACTGTGCGCCTTGCTGTTTCAGGATATGAGGCAACTGAAATCCTCATTTTTAATCCTCATACAATTCCTGATAACTTTTATTCCATACTGGATGCATCCAACAACTGGATGTTCTGATGTTGCTTCTCTGAACAGTGACATACATTATTGACGTACTAGTTCACCTATTAGCCCAAATTGGCCTAGTCAGTAACCAGGATCCTCTGCGATACCAAGTGAAATCTCCTCTCAGAGTACCGACCAAAGCAAAACAGTTCCTACTCCCTAAACATCTAATGAAACACCAACAGAATATTTCCACGACATTAGCCCACTCCCACAACTATCTACTCATCAGAAACGAAAATTCAAACCATGTGCACCAATTATTACCACAAGAGGTAATTAAGAGAGAACGAAAGAGAAAAATAGAAGCAAGCTCATGCCAGTATCACATAAAACTAAACAACCTATGGATTCTTCTAAAGGAGTGAAGAGGAAGAAAATATCTCATAAAGAAGATCACAATAAAAATGCTAGTGTTTCTATGATCCACGTTGGCATTGGAATTGGCTACAATATTCGTTGTGAAAGTTGGGATAACTACTACAAAACTACTTCCAAGGTGGACTGGATTCAATGCAGCATGTGTGTAAAGTAGCATCATGAAACATGTACTTTGTACCACACATAATGCAATGAATGCGGAAGGGAACAGAAGATGAACCTTCATTAACAACAATAAAAAGTGCGCCGTCTATTCTCGTTGATGCCGAATCTCTCATAAAGGCAAAATTATTTTGGGAAGAAACAAGCCATAGAAAGTGTGATTTTTTTGGAAATATCTTGTAATACCAATAAAATTTTTTTTTTATGAAAAACCACAAAATGTAGTGTATGTAATATTGTGTGTGTGTCAAATTATTATACAGTATATTTTTTTCTAGAGAATGTTTTCAAAATGTGTGGCATCTCTCCTGGAATTACCCTAATACATAACTAATAAGTTATGTGTATGATAAGATCACGTGACATGTAATTTAGTTTGCATCGTAATTAGGAGCGTAGAAGCTCGTCAACCCACTGACCAACTGAGAGTCTGCCTTCCTCGCCACTGTCGAGCCATCCACCCTCCCTTCATTGCACCTAGCGATGTAGGGAGTGAAACTCGTATTTCGAGTTAGTTATCCATGAAGCTGCTTAGTTGTCATGGTGTTTATTTTTGCACACTTACTTCGTCTGAAATTCTTTTACTTTAAAAAAAAAACAACCAAGAATTGTTAATTTCGTGATTTATGTAAATTCTTGACATGTGGCCATTCCTGCTTCATTGTAACCTAAACTGAATGAGTAATATTGATATTTATGTTGTTGCTCTATAGTCACTTATTACATGTCGGATATTTACCAGAGTTACTTTATTCACCTACAGCTTCCTCTGCATAAATGTATTAAGAACTCACGCTTAGCCAGATGAGTGCTTTTTAGAGAAATACACTAAAAGCTACTTTTGACATATCTAAATACTGACATATCAAAATTAAATAAACTGAACCCTAAAATAATTAGTTTATATTAAGTCGCTATATTTTAGTTAATTATTCAGCTAACTTTGCAATATTTACTTTAAAATTTGCTTTAAATTTTGATTTATTTTGTATTTGTTAAAATGCAAAAGTTATAAGAACAGTTGGTTTCTGTAATGACCGAATCAATATTATGGATCGTGAAATAATCCTACAAACGCATTGTTCGTTCTGAATCATATACGAAATTGACAAAATAATTATATCAATCTTATCTCACTTCTACGTAAGTATAATCCTCAAGGTCATGTACATTCCTTAAAATATCCGTTTCCGGTTCATACGGCAGACTATCTCACAAAAGTAGATAAGTCATATTTATCAAAATTATTCTTTTCCTCCTTAAGAAAGGTGACCTAAGAATGAGACAGGATATGTAGCCGTAAAATGGCAGCAATGGATATGTATTCAATAAACATAAAACTGCGAGTGCTGTACATAAAATGGCAAGTCCTGAAATATAACACGGGAAGGAGCAAAATACGGTCATGCCTGTTGTGCACTCTTTTCAGCGCTATCGGGTACCCGGCTGGTCATAGAAAAAGATCACAACTGCTGATGGGTTCCAGTTTGAAGACCGATGCATGAAACGATACCTCCTCACCGAACATAGGGCAATCCTAAAACTGATGAAGGAAGCAAATCTCCAGAATTCTCAGCTGCTGCAAAGCATCGAAAAAAAAAGGTATGGAAAACTGTGCACTTCAGAAAAAACTAATCTCCTGAAGGGCGCTCCCTAGTTTGAGATCGACAGATATAATGGATAGGATATTACAAATTAAATTATTTTGAAAGTGTCACAGATACCTTTCACATATCGTTTTTAAACAAACATACACTTTCTGACTTTTGTAGAGCGAAGCCGTTCTACAGGAGAGTAAGTAGGAGTAGGTTAATAGAAATTCGTGTAATTTTTTTTAGTTTATAAGTCTGTATCTCCCAACATTTAACAAGACATTAAAAATATTTTACAAAGATATTTTAGTAGCAATGTGCCCGTGGAAAATATGAACATATTTCGATTTGTCTGAAGGCGAAATCGTGAAAAGTGGCCGAGACATGTTGAAGTCATTTAACATTTAAAACAATACCCTTTCACACCGCCAGTGACACACTATGCAGCACCTTCAATAATAATAACAACGTTGTGTCGCAGAAAATTTCTAAATTCATAACAGATTGTACATCCCCGTTACACAAACACTTCAGTCTAATAAATTGCTCTGTGTCTGAGAACAAATTGTGTCAGATACAAAAAAGTACTCTATGTATATGCATTGAACATTGTTACAGACTTACCACAAAGAAAATTATAATGTTACCTCTTAAAGTTCCTTATGCACAGGCAGCACGACAATAACACTTCCTTCCAGTTCAGAGAATAGCTTGTAGCGGCGATGGCACACTTGACGGGCATAGCAGCGCAGTCCTTATCGCTCCCCAGCATCTCTGCCTCAAATGCAGGAAACTGCTGCCTGTCCTCTCCTACCTGGCACTTGAATTTTGTTGCAGAGTGCTTGAATACGAATCCGCTATGCAGGTCCTCATTTTACCGATGTAATAAAAGAGAAAATACTTTAGACGAGGTACGAATAATATTCTCAATACATCAAGCACATTACGACTGCTTTTCCGGCACCCTCCAAAATGGTAAAAACCGACCTTCTCACGCTGCTGTATCTCATAATATACTAGCCAAACGTGCAAAACTATTATAGGGATATGCAGACATACTTATAATATAATTTCAGGGTTATCGCTAAAGTCCCACAGGCCCAAGCGTTAAAAGTGTTGGGACACTAGGTACATGTGTTAGTCTCGGCCGTGCTGCTCCCATACTTCCCTACCTAAAACGTGCTAACAGGTTCCAAGTACGATCTGTCTGCAGGTGTTTTACATGTCCTAGGCATGTGGAAGCGTGAGTATGCAAAGGATGACCAGGATTCACGCTTCAAACATCTGGTATCCTTTCGAGCAAGGTACTGAACTGACATTCAGTTGCTAAATCCTATATTGAAAATCCGCTAACGTTACGTTAAAATTTTTCTTATAACGGTAATAATAAAAATATCTTTTTTGTGTTAATAAGACCCTTGAAGGGGTTAGACTTAGTTTATTCTGGCTGTATTGTCAGGAGGATTCTGACAAATGGTGCCGAATGTGCGACACCTGAACCGGGAGCAAAAGACCAAGGACCAAGAGACAGGCCACCTCCAGAAATACAATGTTGGAGCCCCATTTCAGAGGATAGCAGTAGATCTTCTGGGCCCCTCGCCTGATCCAGGAGAGAGGTTTAAGTATCTGATCTCAAAGCCGCCTAAATCATTGATCTCCCAAACCAAGAAGTACATTGGATTGGATGGGATTGGAAAGGGCTTATTAACGTCCCCCGCTGTTATGCCTGAAGGCCTATCAAGGGACGGCTTACAAAGTGACTTATGACCTTACATAAACTAACACAAAAGCCTTACCTAGGATTCGAACCCAGACACTCCCACACATTCCAGACAGGTGGCGCACTAACCTACTGTACCACGGGAGTTCGGCACCAAGTATTGTTGTTGATGCACTCGTAGAGTATGTCTTCTCGAAGTTTGGGGTGCTAAAAAATCTCCATTCCGTTCAAGGTGGAAATTTGGTAGCTGCAGTTTCCAGGATGTAACAAAGGTTATGGCGATGAAAATACTAGGACTACAGACTTACGCCCTCAGTCCAATGGAACGGTCACTCTTGAGCACTACCTGCCGATATTTGTGGCAGACAATCCAAAGTAGTGGGATTCAAAGGTTACTTAGTTTATCCTTACTTGCCGCTAGGCATTTTACGAGTCTACAAGGGTTACATGTGTTACATGTAACACAATAAAGGTTCTTGGGTTAGGAGAAAGCTTCTCCTAAGTAGAGACCTTCTGTTTGGTCGACCTACCGAAGAGGAAGCTGTCGCCCCATATTATGCCAGCGAATTACGTCACTGACAAGAGAGCATTCATGCATTTTCTCGACTGCGACTCAGAATAAATAGTAACACGATAAAGACATGGTATGACAGAAGAATGCCGGGCGAGGTACTTCGGGAATGACAACTGGTGTGACTGCGCAAACCATCCAGGCGAAAAGAGTTCTGTCCAATGCTAGAGAAATGCTCGGAATTTCTCTGCAGGATAGTGAAGCAGATCAATGATGTGGTATTTTGGATTTGTCTTCACGGCTCTCGGTAAAAGCCTAAGGTTATCCAAATCGACCGGCTTTACGATGGTCTAGATGTAAAGTCTTGTCATGGCTTCTTCACACTTTCCTGAAGCCCTGCAAAAGTTAAACTTTCAAGCTACTCACAGCGTATTCTTCCGCCACATGTAGAAAAAACATCGCAATATGACTGCCCTATGACTCCGAATCCACAAAAAAACCAAACATTCCCATATGACTGCCATTCCGAAAGTAGACAAAAATGACTGCAATTCCTGAAGTAGACAAAAATGTTTCAATGTGATTTCCATGTGTCAACTCCCGAAAAAATATTGCTGCCATTTTCATAAAGTATTTTTAATAAATTTCACATTTATTTTTGCTTATTGACAAGAAAAATAATTTATTTTATTGCAAAAATTTTTAAAATATGGTTACAAATGACGATATACCACAAAACCCTGCAGATAAATAGTGTTATAACTATGAGCCTTAATATTTACGTTATTATTATTGTGCTGAGTGTATTACAAAAAATTGAAAATTGGTACATTTTAAGATATAGTAAAACAAACATATGCGGATTAATAATATGACCTTTAAAAACCTAAAAGCATACTGTAACAACAACAAACATTTGAAAATGTTACATTAATTTTTTCAATATAATGGTCTTGTGATTGGCAGTACGATGAAGAAAAACTCGAAACCTCTACACAAAATACACCTGAACAAATTATATATCATTAGCAGGAAGTAATCAGAGTGAACTATTTTATTTAATCTATGCAATTTGTGGTATATTTAGCACAACATAAAATTATGTTACTTAGTAGAATTGATAGAGCCGGTTGTGAGTCTGGAAATAAAATCATAAGTAACATGGAAAAGCCACAACGTGAAATGAAAAAAAAAAACAAAATTTTATTTTGATACATTTAAATATTAAAGGCTTTACTGGTACTACGCATCAGCACAGCTAAACTTCCGCTGCATTATGTACACCTGGTACAAAATACAATATTATTAGTAGGAATTTGATGAACTTAATTATTATTTTTTAAGAAGACACGCTTCGTGTGTATGTCTAGCAAAGCAGAAAAACAAGATTGTAGAATTTATACAGCTAGATCTGTGCCTGAAAAACAATTATAAGATCAAAATGATAAATACAGTTATATATCACGAACCAGAGACACAATTTACACCTTCCAGTATGTTTGCAAATAATGTACAAAAAGTAAAAACACAACAAAATGTGAATTATATAATTTGAGTGTTTCGAATGGCAACCGCTGTGGAAATGTAACTCTCTATTTATACGCATTATGATGTAAATGTACATACTGGGTTAATGCTAATATAATGATTGGGACAATCTGAAGGAATTATGTATAACATAAATATATTATACCATCTGTTTTACGAAGATAACATGAAGGAAAAGTTGATCTTCATTTATATTTATGCTTATTCTTGATTTGGTATAAAATCTCATTAATCAGTTCTCGATTCTCGGTTTTTTCAACATAAGTGTAAAAAAAATGCAGCCACACTTTGAAAGCCATTATTTGCTTTTCATCACGAACAATGAAAACAATATCTCATCTGCAGTAAAGAAAAGCATTTACAGTACCAACGCCACATTCAAATGCATGGTAATAAGATTTCTAACCTCAAAGTCCTCAATGTCTTATTATGCCATGGATGCATTAACAATTGGTAATAATATTAGTTTGCGTATCAACAGTTTACATGACCGCCATTTTCCCATTATTGATCTCGTCAGTTTGTTCAGCTAAATTACGGTAGTGTCAATAGCGCGGGAAATGCGTGCACAGTGCACACATAAGGATTATGCAACATCTATGATAGTTTCTTTTAGTTAATATCTCATGGACTTGTTTGTTTACAATAAATAAAATTGTGTTGTGCAATGTTTTTTTTTCGGCGAATTAATTTTACTTATAAAATGTTATTGTATATATTATGAAGGTGGTGGTCTCTCTGTACAACTTGATGCACCACATTATATTGTTTTGTGTTTTATTCTTTTCTGTTGCCACATTACGTGTTCCATTGCCATGAACTTTGGCCATGTATTAAATTTTCTTGAAACAATTGCAAATAAATAAATAATATTTAGATGTTTTAATTAAATCGCAGAACCGAGAGTATCATTCCTGTCCCCGACTACTGGAACTGACTGATCTCTAACAAAATGTATTGCTACCTCTGCAATCCTTCTACTTTTAAAGAGTTTTTTTTAAAACTCATAATACTTCCAGTGTTATGATCCTCTGAAGCACACCAACCTTAATAAGAACACCCAGGCAAATTCTCCGGAGCAACGGCCAGTACTTCCCTGTCTTCTTCTACTTCACTGTTCCTGGCATCAAAACTGCCGCTGTCTTCGCTTTCACCGCCGAGGTGGATGATCAGTGGGGGAATCGCACCGCTGTCTATGCTAACTTCTCTCTGCCAGTCTGCTGGCATTGTTTTCTTAATGCGGTCCACGCAATTCCCCCTTCTGAAAAACCACACATGTTATAATTATACTCTGGAACAATAGGCCTGAACATTTCCACATCCATAAATATGTTTGTACTGCAAAGGAAATCAAATGAACGGGCCTATTATTATAGCAATTTTTGTGGCGCAAAGAAAATAAACTAGAAGAGTCTTACACTATTATAATATTTGTTTTTAAGAGTTTACAAAATAAAGGTTGTACTGTAGTAAGGCTGCAAAATGTCAATATATAAATTATTGAAAGATATAATTCAATAAACACCAAGCAAATTCTTCCTATAACTATGCAATGTCCACAAATAATAAGTAACAAAAATATATATA
>NQII01009535.1:3233-14901 GCA_002778355.1 Clitarchus hookeri | reverse complement strand
TGTTTTTGTTCAAACTCGAGACAATATAGTTATCCAGTTAAGTGAAACGTCAAAAGACTACCTTATTGAAAACCCCTCAACCTTCTAGGCATCTTATAGTCTATGCCTGGAGGAATTAACTACGACACACTAAGTCACCCTGTATTCTCCACAGGTGCGGTAAAGCGTAAGTTACATTGGCTTCCCAACTATTTAGCGTCATGTTAATTGGCGCTCAACTGTGGGGCGAAGGTGCGTCATGTTATTTGACCGCCCATCGTGGGGCCCAGTTGCGTCATGTTATTTAGTCACGCCCAACGTGAGGCCTAGATAAGCCTGCAGTAATATACCTCAAGTTCAATTGACCGCCTATCATGAGGCCCAGTATAACAGGAATAAACTCACGCAAGCTGCATCAAGTTAAATTGGCGCACAACTGTGGGGCCTACATGTGTCACTCTCATATTCATGTTTGTAGATATTTTTAGGCGTATAACTTCAAGCCGAGAATTTGACGAAGGTAAATATTTTTTGTGTTTTATATTAACCTTAAACTATACTTATTAGCTGTTCAGTACTAAACCCAATTGCTAGGACTGTTTCATTTTATCAGTAAAAATATGAATTTTTATTCTGCTTTCATTTACAAAGCCACGAAAGTGAAACAAAGAAAGTGGAAAATACAGATCCTTGATTTTTTACAACATTAGAACTAATTAAGCTAAAAAAGGAAAATAAACATTTTTGCATATTTATAATATTTTTCATGTTTATAAAATTTTCCTATTTTATTTTGTAGTCAACATATTTTTATAAATATTTACTAAGAGTTACCATTTCAAAATTGTGCCAGGTATTTAAGCAGTTACTACTAAACCAAAATAGTATCCAAAAATTTTAAATGTAAACACATTAATAAAGTGTCATATTTACTGTCCTTACAGCATAGTTAGTACTTTGTGTTGCCAGGAGTTTCTCTTGGTGCATGTGTAGTACACTCCCCCGTGTGGCACCTGCGCAGTTCGCGTTCTATGATGTCACTGCGTTGTTTGTAAGGTATCAGCTGAACCACTGCTTGTGTACGCCTACTGAGTGCAGCAAAGTGGAGTTAAGGTTCCGCCTGCTAAACTTATCACTATCCACGCCGACTTGGTGATAAAAAATCACTGTGGCAGTTGTGTTGAGACCAGACTGCTGCATGCAGCAATATTTTACGTTCCACTAAAAATTTTTTCAGATGTTTAAGCTTTGGGTTAAATATATATATAAATATACGCATATAATACTTAATTGTAATTAATTTCATAGTTAAAAAAATTGGTTTTTCTTATACTATGTGACAGCTACAGTTTTCAGATATGCTCTTAATTAGAAACAAAACATTATTTTTTTTAAATAAACGGTTCATGTTAAGTAATATGAATATAATATTCTCCATGATATCTTAAATAATCGTTATACTCTAATTTCGTTGTGGAAAATAAACGAAGAATTTTAGTAAAAGTATATGTATTCGAAAACAAAGAGCTGCTCACATTAATTTTTTCTAGTTAAATATTTCGATTTAAGAAAATTCCGCCTTATTATTTGTTCATAAAACATATTGTATGCAAAACACTTTAGAGTATTGGAATTTTCCTCCTGTTTACGGGAAACATAAATTTAAATAATTGATTGCAGATTTAATTACGTTTTCTTCTTGTGACTGAATATATTGCTTCCAAAGGATTTTCCTTTACAATTTTTGTAAGATNTACATTGAGTGCGCACGAATGCGATGCGTTGTCCCTTTGGTGTAATTTTCTACACTTAAGTCAATCTATCTTTATTTTTGATTAGGCAGATAAATATCATAGAAGTTTAAATTCAGCAGGGCTACAAAAAATTNAAGTCAATCTATCTTTATTTTTGATTAGGCAGATAAATATCATAGAAGTTTAAATTCAGCAGGGCTACAAAAAATTTGGAAGTAACTCTGAATTTGCTTTATAAGATAGGTCATGTTCATAACTCAGACACCTTAAGAGAACTATATAGCAAAACTTTTTCTGTGAAATAGTTGTTCTTGGGAATACGCTTATCTCGGTCAGTAAAAGTTCTGTAAATAGAACGTTTTGCCAGAAAAATGAAAAACCATTCATATATGTCCATGTAATTTTACTTATATCATAAAAAGTGTATTCGTGGAGAATAAAATTCGTTAACATTGCAAAATAACGCATTTTTAAAGTTTACCTATGCAGTTTCCTTAAGTCGTAAGAGGAAAGTGCGATTGTACTAACGTAGTTTAGTCTGTGGGCTTTCATAGCTTGTATTAAAATCCCACACTTAAAAATCTTATTGCCACAGCAAAGCAATTTGAGGGAAACACTGCACGCTTTGTGCGTAGCAGCGATGAGGCGCCAGAGGTGCGTGTTAGTGTCGCCTGTAGCTCTTCCTCGCTTCTTGACCTTGAACGCGCAGCTACATAGTCCTCTTAAGGTATAAGTAGAGCAACCTCCAATAAAATAAAACACTACACACACTAGTGCAATACAGTACATTATAAAATAGTACACACGCCATCAATATAGGAAGAAAAGCCCGATCTATATTGTACATAAAAAAATTATACATATATTTTCTAACGCCATAAAATAAAGTGATAATATTTACCTATTTTAATCTTTGAAAAAGTGAATTCACAAAAGTTTTTTATTCATAATTTCAGCCTATTCCCACTCAAAATGCTTAAGCAATCACTTTTTGAGAAACATTTATTCCAGCAAGACTATTATACTAACTATTCTTGTAGGTAGTATATAAATAACAAATTATTACAATGAGAACAAATATTTTTAACGATTTATTACATGAACATATATTTCAGGTATAGGAATAATAATTTCGGTGACTGAAATTTATTTTTTACTTATAATTGTCAATATAATTATTAAAATTTCATTTCGTACAATTAGAGTAAATATTATTATGGTTTTGTTTAATAAAAATTTTCTTTTTTTGCAAAATCTGCTATCTGAAGAATCCAAAATTGATACACGTTTTAAATTTCAATAAGAAATATCCTACTAATTGATTTTTATAACCATGATAAAATGAGTTCTAGGAAAATATATTTCAGCGTTAAATTTTCTTGTGCTCTTCTTTCTTATGTTACATAATACGAACTCTCCTGAGAAATGCTGTTAATGTGTGTACTATATTAATGAATCATGCACATTGTAGATTTAAGGACAGAGTGATACATTGNGGCTGTCATCTGGGGATGAGTTCCAGCGAAGTGGTAGGCCTTGGATGCAGGCCCCCTGTGCTGCTTCTCCCTGGACTGCTGTTCGGACTCATACTCACGAGTTCCAATTCAGGACAAAGGCAGGCGTGTATAAAAACCCCTTTCCAAGAATAGGAGGGGGTCAGTAATATCGGGTACGTCAGGCAGTCATATCGGGGCAGTTGTTAGTTCATCTTCACCGCCGAGAGACATCAGTTCGTTCAGAGAGTAAGCCAGTACAACAGTTACTAAGGCCGGTATATCGGAACCCGGCCACGTCCGTCAGCCGCATCATTAAGGGGTCAGTCATATCGGGACAGTTGTTCATCACCGGGCCGCAGGGAGAGTTGAGGGAAGAAATCACGAGAAGACGTGAGTACGAGTCCGAACAGCAGTCCAGGGAGAAGAAGCACAGGGGGCCTGCATCCAAGGCCTACCACTTCACTGGAACTCATTCCCAGATCACAGCCTAACCACACTCACCGATGAGTTAAGTATAAAATTCGTCGCCCAAAGAAGCCCCACTCAATCACGAATTCGCCCCGTGAATACAAGTAAACAAACTATGACAGTACTACACCTCGAAAGTTTTGATGTTGTGTATTTGTGAATATATACGAGACAATATATTCGTACTTCAAAATACAACAGTGATAGTCTACCTCATTAAAATCCTCGCAACTCCCACGCATTTTAGAGTCGGTGCCTGGGGGGGACATTAACTCTGACCATATAAGTCACCATGTCTTCAACAGTGTACCAAAGCGAGAAGAGTTAATTTGGCACACAACTGTGGGGCCTTCATACACAGCATAGCGGCAAGTTAAATTTGCTCCCAATTGTGGGACGTACACAGCCTAGCGTCAATTTAATTTGGCGCCCAACGTGGGGCCTACATGCGTCAAGTTAATTTTGCGCCCAACGTGGGGCCTAAATAAGCCTGCAGTAATATACCTCAAGTTCAATTGACCGCCTATCATGAGGCCCAGTATAACAGGAATAAACTAACGCAAGCTGCATCAAGTTGAATTGGCGCACAACTGTGGGGCCTACATGTGTCACTCTCATATTCATGTTTGTAGATATTTTTAGGCGTATAACTTCAAGCCGAGAATTTGACGAAGGTAAATATTTTTTGTGTTTTATATTAACCTTAAACTATACTTATTAGCTGTTCAGTACTAAACCCAATTGCTAGGACTGTTTCATTTTATCAGTAAAAATATGAATTTTTATTCTGCTTTCATTTACAAAGCCACGAAAGTGAAACAAAGAAAGTGGAAAATACAGATCCTTGATTTTTTACAACATTAGAACTAATTAAGCTAAAAAAGGAAAATAAACATTTTTGCATATTTATAATATTTTTCATGTTTATAAAATTTTCCTATTTTATTTTGTAGTCAACATATTTTTATAAATATTTACTAAGAGTTACCATTTCAAAATTGTGCCAGGTATTTAAGCAGTTACTACTAAACCAAAATAGTATCCAAAAATTTTAAATGTAAACACATTAATAAAGTGTCATATTTACTGTCCTTACAGCATANGTCGGCAGCTAGATCGGTTACAGCTGCTACAATGGTATGTTATGAAGATTTAAGAGAGTTTGAACGTGGTGTTATAGTCGGCGCACGAGAGATGGGATATAGCATCTCCGAGGTAGTGATAATGTTTGGATGTTCGCGTATGACAATTTCACGAGTGTACCGTGAATTTCGGGAATCCGGTAAAAAATCACATCTTCGAGATCGCTGTGGCCGGAAAAAGTTGGTGAAAGAACGGGACAAATGACGACTGACGAGAATCATTAAACGTGATAGATGTGCAACCCTTTATCAAATTGGCACATATTGTATTTGTGTACTGCCCTGCAGGATTCATGTTCAGCATTACCTGCTGTATACCTTACAACATTAGTCGAGTCCGTACCACGTCGTCTTGCGGCACTTCTGCGTGCCCATGTGGTAATGGGTTACGTAATAGAAGGAGTAACTGGCGAGGGGTGGGGGTTTCTACACGATATAAGGCAGGTGTACCAGGTTTCTTGGCTCTTCAGTGTACGGTTCAAAATTAAAACAATAATTTCATGTCAAAAGCAGAATACAATTATTTCATTTTATATAATACGTGACTATAGAATGAATATAACAGATGGTTCATTAAAAGAATATTTCTATATTTTCTCTATATGGAGAATGCTAAATTATAGTTTCAACCAAAGATGCCAAATGAATAGCAAAATTGCTACTTTGGTGGTTGTACCATCGTATATAATAATGTTGAATCCTTACGTCTTGGTTATGAGTATTTAAGCATGTTATAATAGCATTAGTCATGAGTGGTGCTTTGCTTTTTTTCGTTCAGTGAATATCGGAAAACACAGCTGATATCACCTCTATGCGTGCTCAATCAATTTCACTAAGGAATTAAAAAATTATAGCAAAATGTAATGATTTTAATTAAATTTCCGTCATATTTACTTTAAATAAAAATATTAAAAATAATTTCAAATATTTTTAAAAGATAAAATAATTATAGCAATTAAATAACTAGAATGAAGGTAAGAACAATAAAAAAGGAGGGCATCTGTATGAGCCCAGTAAGGCATCCTTTCATAAAACCAATTCAATAAAAATTGTTATTAAAAACACTACACAAAGGATTGAGATTTCAGCAGAGGCAGTCAAGCGATCCGTAAAAGCTCCTTTCCGAATAAAAAGCTACTTAATGAGCACAATTAAAAACGTAAACACTGACCCAACGCGAGAGTTGTGAACACAATTATTATTTAAAATAGGAATTTATTCTTGGCCAGTGAACAAGACAATTAATTACACGTTACAACATGCAAACACACCAACACGAGGTTTTATTTGTAACCTAAACCAAATTAGAACTGGCGACCAAAACCCGAGTTTTGAAAAAAAAACCACTTACATTACTACTTAGCCAAAACAAACATTGCTGCACCACACAAAATAATAAAACATTTAAATAAGCCAATCAAACCCACAAACTTTGTCCACGACTCACCATTTGAATTGCCCTAACGCTCGGCGTATCAGGGGACGACACAAATTAAAGGAGCCCAATAATTTATGTTGTATTAAAATTTAGTTTTTTCCAATATATTTTAATACGAATTGAAGATTTTTATGTTGAGGTAGATTAAATGTTAATATCTTTGTAATTCCTGTGTGATCTTCGAATTCGTAATATCATTTATTAAGAGAATTACATTCTTTTGCGCAATGTTATTCTAAAAATAGTTTTTTTTTAACTTTATCTAGTTTTATAATTGTGCTGGCAAATAACAATTTATATATATTTATTATAATAACCAAATTTTTATAATACTTAGGAGAAATACGTTCTACTGCTCGAACATCCTATTAAATTTATGTTTTTAACATCATCATGTTTCTTCATTAAGCAGCTAAATAATATTTTATATATATTTCTTATAACAACACAATTTTTATTATTTTTCTCTTCTCTCTTTCGCTATTTTGTTAAAAATGTGTTTTACAATATAACTGCACGGCGCAAATACCCTGAACAGCAGCAAATTCAGGTTGTTCCTGGAAGCTACGCAGATGACGTCATGAATACCAACACAGCATTCCTGGATGTAACCAGTAACCAGAAGGTTTATTCCCGGCTAGTGTGACACTGAACCTTGAGATTTTGTTGTACTGTAAATTGTTTTCAGAAAGAAATTAAACATTAGACTGAAAACGCATCTGAACCTCTTATTGAATGTGTGTTTACGCAGGGTCCTGCACAATTTAAGTCCACGATTCCCAAAAGTTAGTGTTGGATAAATTTGAAATTACGTATCTGAGGCAGTTTGCAGCTCAGGGCTCTTTTTAATTTTGCGCTTTGAGAAACCCCGTGGTGAAGTTGGTTACGTAGGCCTACTTTTCTAGGATAAAATACTTATCCAAACTCTCTCCTATGTTTCCTTCCTTTTACTCCAATCTCACTATCTCCCTCATAATTCCAGTACCGCTGGACTTATTTAAGTTAATCACAAATGTTTGAGTTTCTTATTATCAAGTTATATTTTACTCCACATTATGTTATTTTATAATGTAAAGCACTTGATTTGATATCTAGGTAACACCATTCACAATAGATTGGGGGGAAAGCTGAACAAATTAAATTATAAGCATTATAATTTTGAACTTTTAAATTCTCTAAAATGTCATTTACTTCAATTAATTTCTGAGTATTTCAGAAGTCTGGTTTTATTTCATTATGTTTGAAAAAAATATTTATTTCAATAACACTTATATATTTATAATGTCATAAATTATTTATTGCTCAATGACGCAGAAACATTGTTTCATCATAAAAATATTACAGAAAAGTTAAGTTTATGGAATGTCTATCTCTGACAAAATCACGTCTTTCAGCAAAGGAAAAATTAAAAATTACCTAGGAATATAAGAGTCAAAAAACAACGATGATTATTTGCGTTAATGAAAACATATAATTAGAATAGTGATATTTCAGGCGTATTGTAAACGTTTTAGAGTAGTATAAGGGAATCTTATTCCTCCCTGAACCTTATAACGTAAGAGTGTTCTTCCACGAGTAGTACGTGTTGACCTATAGCGCATCTCGCACTACGCAACGGTACACGATGTGTGGATAAGGAATAAGGCACATTAGTTCAGTGACAAGCATTTTTTGTGTGCGCGATAAAAAATCTTATATTATATAAGCACAAGGCCAGCATGACGAGGTCGCCTTTTCGGTAACTACAATTCACGTGCCACGTCGGTGTGAGGATACAAGAAGCGCTGCGGCGGTCGCTTGGATTTCAGCGTCCTTGGCCCACCTTCTCTTGCACGCAGGTGAGTTTCAGCGTTCGTTTGTTTAGTAGCGTCCTGGCGGTGCGCTCTACACTTAGAAATTAAGGTTTTAGATGAATCAATCAAAGTATGTTTTGCGCAAAGATATAAAATGTTTGTATATGAGGAAAAAAATGGTTGTTGTTTAAACCGCATTATTTTGTTGTTCTTATTTGGTTGCCCGAAACAAAGATTTGAAACCACGTTGTTTTATAATGCATGTAACTTCGTATATCAATATTAAGCATCAATATATGCACTAACAAACACTGATAATATCCTAATACTTTCGAGGGCAATCGATTTAGTGGCCAAACAAATATATACAGTTGATTCAACAGAATATTTAGTTGACAGTTNGTACTTTCGAGGGCAATCGATTTAGTGGCCAAACAAATATATACGGTTGATTCAACAGAATATTTAGTTGACAGTTCATTATCTTTTACTGCAACACAGAGACTTTGTTAATTCAAGCGTGAATTTTGTTACATTAACAATATTAATTTAGTTGCTTTTATAGTTTTGTTTACTAACAAAATTATTTTGTCGGGTCAAACAAATTTTTTTTCTCCCTATAAACAAATATTATGTCGGCGGTTCTCTCAGTGTAATCATATTATATTGTTGCCAGCAAACTGTAACGCTGTATTTGCTTACACTAAGTATTTGTTAAATATACCGAAACAATTAAATATTGATTTAGAACCATGTGGTTTTAAATAAATCATTTGGTTTTGTGAACAAATATTATTCACTTGGACGAACTTTGGATAGTTTTAACAACAAAATATCGTTTAACTGAAACAACCGCCAAGCAAACAAATATATTCAATACACTGAAACAGTTTTTCCTCTCAGTATAGAGACTGGGTAACACGAGTGTGTGTGGATAATTCTGCACATGGTTATTGCACGTGCGTTGTGGGCCGCCACCATCACTACAAATGCGCATTTTCATCTATTGTTTTTCTGCCTAGTAACCTAGCCTGACAGTACCGCCTAAACTAACCTACGAATACTACGATATTAAATTATACGCTGGTTTTACCAACATAATTATATAAGTGGAATGAGTATATTTTTTAAATTTCAAACTAATTACAGTTAGTAGTAAATAACTTACTTACAATTAAAACTCATCAAGCATAGCATACAATACTTGTCGAATGGGCATTTTTACAGTTTCAACTAATTAAGTNTTACAATTAAAACTCATCAAGCATAGCATACAATACTTGTCGAATGGGCATTTTTACAGTTTCAACTAATTAAGTAGTATTTGAATAAGTGCTCTTACGGTTTGAATTATCCTAACATGCAATACTGGTCGAACGAGTCCTTTTTTATTTTAAACTAAACTGAGTCAGTAGATGAGTAAGCTTTCTACAGTTTATACGNTACTGGTCGAACGAGTCCTTTTTTATTTTAAACTAAACTGAGTCAGTAGATGAGTAAGCTTTCTACAGTTTATACGGATCGAACATATATTACCAATCAAATTAGTGATATTACTGTTTGTAATGCCCTAGGGTAGTAAGTAAGAAATTTTTNTACTGGTCGAACGAGTCCTTTTTTATTTTAAACTAAACTGAGTCAGTAGATGAGTAAGCTTTCTACAGTTTATACGAATCGAACATATATTACCAATCAAGTTAGTGATATTACTGTTTGTAATGCCCTAGGGTAGCNATATTACCAATCAAATTAGTGATATTACTGTTTGTAATGCCCTAGGGTAGTAAGTAAGAAATTTTTTTTTAGAATTTCAACTAACTTGGATAGTTGGTTGATAAGCGTTATTACTGTTAAAGCTAACCTATGGCAGTATATGAATAAGTGTTCAAACAGCTTGAACTAGTCTAGTAATTTTGCTATTTGAATTAACCTAGAGCAGTAGGTAAGTAAATTTATGTACCACTGAAACTAATATAGTGAGTTTGAAGTTTAAATTAACTAGCTTAGTAGGTAAAGAAGTGTCTCTAGAATTTAAATTAACATTAAATATAGGACCAGTCAAATTATTGGTTTTACAGTCAGAAAAAATCCGGGGCAGTCAGTGAATAAGTGCATCTATAGTTTAAAATAACATAACATGTACTAGTATAATTAGTGGTCATAAAGTTGAAAGTAGACCATAGTATTACGTGAACAAGTAGCCGTTTCCAGAAGCACACGTGCACTAACCACGACAAAGCCTTTCACAAGCGCTCACGTAATTCCCGCCCGCCAGGCGACGAGCTTCCTTCATTCCAGTAGTGTGGCATCAGTAGCAACGTCCGCCATGCTTCCTTCACGTCCAGATCCTAGCTTGGCGTCACCGGGAATCGAACCCTATTTTCTATAGAGGGAAGTTGTTGCAGTACCCATGCGACAGCAACGGACTCTGTCCATTAGGTATGGCCAACGAATTACATTTTAACTGTGCCTTGAATAAGTTCAATACTGCTTTAGTAAAAGTAATATACTTTTGTGGCCTAATTCTACCGCAAATCGGGTTTCGTCAATTAATAAAATCTACGTAGTGGGTAAGACATGTTATAGGAAAATTATTCTGCGAGTTATAAAAATTGTTGCCCTACACCTTATATAATCAATTGATAAAGAATTATATCTTTCAAAGAAAAGAGCTTATTTTAAGAATCCTGTTCCTTAAAATCGGCACAGGTGACTCTGTTTACATTAAAAACCTCAACTATTTTACTCGTGCTAGCTGTTGACAAAATATTAAGATAGCGTACTCCACAGGCCATAACACACCGACACAAAACTTACATAAACCTCGTTTGTCTCTATTTGGTTTCAATTTAAAAAAATACTTATTTTTGTAACATTTAGCTGTTCCGTTTTGTTGCATTAATTTGCTTTCTGCACTATAAATAGGAACAACACACATACACAAGCATATGTATACACGTAAACGCGNTTAATTTGCTTTCTGCACTATAAATAGGAACAACACACATACACAAGCATATGTATACACGTAAACGCGCAGAGACTTTTTCATTCCATACTGTATTTTCACTCTAAAAAAATCTCTGTATTAATAATTTTTTATTTACGAAAGTTCGTTAAAGCGGAAATATTATATACAATGCTCGCAAGGCACAAATATTGGCCATTATATTTGTACGTCGTAGAAAATCTGGGAATAAGATTTGAGAAAAGAGAATCAATATACAACTTGACGTCTAAAATACCCACCAGATCCAAAATGCTATCAAAGATATCAACACAAAAACATAAAAAATTNCCACCAGATCCCAAATGCTATCAAAGATATCAACACAAAAACATAAAAAATTATATTCTCGAACGAAACGAAATATCATTTTTAGTAATTAGAGATATTTCACTTTACCTGCGTTTTCCTACTAGTCGCACGGTCATTGCATGAAAATTTGTTGTGAAATTAAATTTAATATGTAAAATAAATAAATAAAAATAATTTATTAAGAAATTATGCTAGTAAAAATACATTTTTAACCTGATAATTACAAAAACCGTGTATGAGTATTTTTTCAGATGCAGGAAAGTAAGAGTTTTTTTTTTT
>NQII01009534.1:29722-49710 GCA_002778355.1 Clitarchus hookeri | reverse complement strand
TCTCTCTCAGAGGAGGAGGAGGCAGATGATGTCGACGACCTCGATGGTGATGATGATGCTGTTGATGTTGACATTTGTTATTAAGGTGTTCGCATCGGTAATGTCGCACCTGATGCAGTCTGAGAACTGGCGGTTGTCCTTGACCGACATACCGAGTTGNTGTTCGCATCGGTAATGTCGCACCTGATGCAGTCTGAGAACTGGCGGTTGTCCTTGACCGACATACCGAGTTGCAGCAGACAACCATGGTGGTACAGTGGGCATGTACAGCATTTCAGGCTCGCAATGCCATGGAGCTGCACGCTACCCATGTAGCNCAACCATGGTGGTACAGTGGGCATGTACAGCATTTCAGGCTCGCAATGCCATGGAGCTGCACGCTACCCATGTAGCATTGACTGCTCTGCGGGAGGTGCTCCTCCACCTAGCACGATTCACATATACCCGAGTCCGCTGAGCGCTCCTCCCAACCATGTTGCTATGTGGTATTCAGGATATCGTGGTGTGCTGCGTGGCTGGCCTCCAGGATGATCCACCTACAGCCAGTACCAGTGATGATGACTACGGCGATGACAGGGACACTGAGGATGACGTCGAGGACATTGGAGATAGTGGCNAGCCAGTACCAGTGATGATGACTACGGCGATGACAGGGACACTGAGGATGACGTCGAGGACATTGGAGATAGTGGCAGTGACTGAGATGCTGACTGACTGACTGACTGGCAGGCACCTCGATCGCATCGATGACTGTTGTGGTGGGCTCGTCATAGGTGTATTCACAGTCGTCATCGAATGCTGGCAAGTGTCCCTTTTGTTACTGGCAGTTTCGGTTATTGTGTAGGTTGAAGACTTTTAGTATGCATACGTGTTCGTGGGGGGCTCATGTTGGGTGAGGTTTTTCTGCACTGCGGAGGGGGGCGGCAGTGTATGGGGACGGGGAAGACTGCATGGGGAAAACCACACACTTGAAGTGAGCCTGGCTTCCTGGCAGGGACTTTGGGGGATGGCATGGAGACAACTTCCCCTACTGGAATGCAAAAGCATTAAGTGGGGACGAGGAAGGAATGACTCTAAGATATACCCTTACGTTCTTGTACTTCATCCCTGTTATTGTGTTATCATATAGCGTGGCTCTTGCAAGTCTCAAACTTTCAATATCGCTCTCTAGGTTTACTTACTTTGCAAATAAAACGTGAAAACTCTAGTTAGAAAAAAAATTATTTTGTCTTCTGTAACACTTGTTTTACTCGCGCAGCTTCATCAGAGCTTCCCAATTTTCCATTAAGAATGATTGCGGTAGAAAATGTTATAGCTCAAAAAAGTATTTTATGGTGTACATGTTTCGTTTTTGACANCCATTAAGAATGATTGCGGTAGAAAATGTTATAGCTCAAAAAAGTATTTTATGGTGTACATGTTTCGTTTTTGACATACGGAAGCAAAGTAAAATGAAAATAAAATAAGTTAATACAGTTTAAGAAACAAAATTATTTTACCATTTAAAGTACACTGTGGGACAATGAAAACAGAGCACCACTAATAAACCAGTGTAAAAACGATGAAACGATGTAAAAAGTGAGAAAAAAGGGGTTNACAATGAAAACAGAGCACCACTAATAAACCAGTGTAAAAACGATGAAACGATGTAAAAAGTGAGAAAAAAGGGGTTCATGTGCACACGATACCATGTTGTTGCGTTTGCATTTGAAAGCACTTCCGGCTGTGATGCTGCAAGCACAGACCAGCTGTAATAGACACTGGCTTGTATTCGAAGCCGCATCAAAGCGAGAAACACCAGGTTATATCAAGCAAGCATGCAAAGTGAACTTCTTACGATCTTTCTGCGGTTTCTGCAGCGAAATGCGTTGATTGACTCTTCGATAGAGAACTCAAAGTCGGGTTGTAAACAGCAGGGAAGTATTGTAAGCCAGCCTATGGACCGCACAGACAATACTGCTGGATNACAATGAAAACAGAGCACCACTAATAAACCAGTGTAAAAACGATGAAACGATGTAAAAAGTGAGAAAAAAGGGGTTGATGTGCACACGATATCGTGTTGTTGCGTTTGCATTTGAAAGCACTTCCGGCTGTGATGCTGCAAGCACAGACCAGCTGTAATAGACACTGGCTTGTATTCGAAGCCGCATCAAAGCGAGAAACACCAGATGATATCAAGCAAGCATGCAAAGTGAAGAAGAATGCTAGGAAGACGCCAAAGACGTCGCTTTACGCAACTAACTGACTTCGATAGAGCACTCAAAGTCGGGCTGTAAACCACAGGAAAGTATTGTAAGCCAGCCTATGGACCGCACAGACAATACTGCTGGATGCTGTTGGGAGCAGAGTATATGTGAAGGCAACCACACATGGAGGACGACTGAGGATGGACGAGGTCGACTATCAGTCTAGAGGATTCACGGTTAGTGCGCCAGGCGCTGAGTAATATATTGGCGACCCGGTCTTCGATACTGGCCAGTGGTGCGGCTACTGTGTGCCTTCCAACCATTTCTTTATGCCTTGCGGAGGTGCTNGCGACCCGGTCCTCGATACTGGCCAGTGGTGCGGCTACTGTGTGCCTTCCAACCATTTCTTTATGCCTTGCGGAGGTGAATATGCGATCCCAGATATCAGCGACACTGTGCAATCAATTTTAATTTAACTTTGTATGCTGGCAATATATATGTCACAACAATCGAATGTGTATATACAGTCTGTTTTGTAAACCATTTTGTGAGATAGTGCCATATGAATGAATAAATAATATTTTTTCGTATATCGGGAAACAGATGATTGATTTCTACCAAATTAAGCGAAAATTATTTTTGCAACAGATAATGTTAAATGGTATGCCTATGTTTTAAGTGAACCACACACTTATTTTCTAAATGGTATCCAATTAGCAATTTTAGCTTAGTTAGCTCTATCGTCGTACGTAAAGAAATTCCAGCATGACTTTGTATACGGGTAGTATCTGCTTATTATAAACATAAAAACTTGCTATAGAGCTTCAATTATCTGCCATTTTCTAGGATATCCGCACATAAAAAATTAAATTCTTTCATATCTCGGGAATCAATTAACCGAATCGTATCAAATTTAGCATAGAAATTGTATTATATGTATGCCATATTAATTATATATTCATTAAGTGTGTCAGGTAATTATTTTCAAAGGAGCAGCTGTATAAGCGTTTTAGCTTAGTAAGCTATATCTATGAAAATATGCAACAGATTATAACCTAACCTTGTATACTGATACTATCTATGAAAATCATCGAATTTGCTGATATACAATAGTTTTGTTCTCCATTTATAAACATCGTCACATAAAAAAACGATGTTTTATGCCATATCTCGAGGTAAAATCAACTAATTCTTACCAAATTTAACACACAAGAAGTGCTAAAGTAAGTTATGTAAACTATAGTGTTTAATGTGCAGCAGCATTTATTTTAAACAGTTCTTCTAAATGGTGAAAATATGAGTAATTTAGATAAGCATTTTACAATTATCAAACAATTCAACAACATTCAACCAATTTATGTATGCTGACCATGTTTATTATTGGCATGAATTATTCATTAAAACACTTATTTGCCAGTTGGCATGGGTGAATGGTAGGAACGGGGAGGTTGGTATCTTACATAGGTGTGCTGCACTGTGTGGCTTACAATGTAGCCTGTGTGGTGGGACTGAAGTACGCTAGGTTATGGGTAGTTTAGGTTCGTAGGATATTAATATTTTTGTTTTATATGCCAAAGTTATAGAAAGCATGGTTAGTGGTTTGAATGACTGGAAAGTAAAATCAGCTGTTTGATTGTTTTGGTGTTTGTGTTTAGTTGGTATCGTGCCTTTATTATTTGGCTGGTGTCTGTTGGTAATGGTGCTATGACAAACATGGTAGATTTATGACTTATTTTGCTACAAGCGAACCGGCCCGGCTTCGTCCGGTAACAATTTAGTTTTTACAGCGATACTTTGATAGACAAAAATTGTTAATTTGGGTCATCCTTAAAAGATAAACATATGCTTTCGCGGACTTCTCTGTAAACGTTTTTGAGATCTACATTTTTGTAGTACATTAATTTGATGTATCTCTTATGGTTTAGTCAGCGCAAGCCATGTAAGCGCCCTAAAAGCGGTTTTTTACGACTTGATTACAAATGTTGACATTTTTCTACTATCGGTTCATTAAATTTAAATGTATTATACACAAAAACCTTCCCAAGAAATTATCTAAATAATTTTAAAAACCGCATTAAAATCCATATAGTAGGTTAGAAGTACTAAGCGCATACATAGACAGACGCGGATAAACGACTTTGTTTTATACTATTTAGAGATTTATATTTCAGTTTCCGTGTACAGAATGGGTGAGGTACGTTTGATTTATTTTTTGTAGAGAGCATATTTAGTCCGCTGATGGTCGGAAGTGCAGATGGCATGGATGGAAGGTATGATAGTGTTAAGTGCTGATGTGAACTGTATAATTACTTGCTATACTTGAGTCATAGGTGTGTGGTACTGAATAAAAAGTTGGCATTCTATTTCGGTTTCCTGCACTGTATGAATTGTGATCAGNACACTTATTTTCTAAATGGTATCCAATTAGCAATTTTAGCTTAGTTAGCTCTATCGTCGTACGTAAAGAAATTCCAACATGACTTTGTATACGGGTAGTATCTGGTTATTATAAACATAAAAACTTGCTATAGAGCCTCAATTATCTGCCATTTTCTAGGATATCCGCACATAAAAAATTAAATTCTTTCATATCTCGGGAATTAATTAACCGAATCGTATCAAATTTAGCATAGAAATTGTATTATATGTATGCCATATTAATTATATATTCATTAAGTGTGTCAGGTAATTATTTTCAAAGGAGCAGCTGTATAAGCGTTTTAGCTTAGTAAGCTATATCTACGAAAATATGCAACCGATTATAACCTAACTTTGTATACTGATACTATCTATGAAAATCATCGAATTTGCTGATATACAATAGTTTTGTTCTCCATTTATAAACATNTTTGTATACTGATACTATCTATGAAAATCATCGAATTTGCTGATATACAATAGTTTTGTTCTCCATTTATAAACATCGTCACATAAAAAAACGATGTTTTATGCCATATCTCGAGGTAAAATCAACTAATTCTTACCAAATTTAACACACAAGAAGTGCTAAAGTAAGTTATGTAAACTATAGTGTTTAATGTGCAGCAGCATTTATTTTAAACAGTTCTTCTAAATGGTGAAAATATGAGTAATTTAGATAAGCATTTTACAATTATCAAACAATTCAACAACATTCAACCAATTTATGTATGCTGACCATGTTTATTATTGGCATGAATTATTCATTAAAACACTTATTTGCCAGTTGGCATGGGTGAATGGTAGGAACGGGGAGGTTGGTATCTTACATAGGTGTGCTGCACTGTGTGGCTTACAANCCAGTTGGCATGGGTGAATGGTAGGAACGGGGAGGTTGGTATCTTACATAGGTGTGCTGCACTGTGTGGCTTACAACGTAGCCTGTGTGGTGGGACTGAAGTACGCTAGGTTATGGGTAGTTTAGGTTCGTAGGATATTAATATTTTTGTTTTATATGCCAAAGTTATAGAAAGCATGGTTAGTGGTTTGAATGACTGGAAAGTAAAATCAGGTGTTTGATTGTTTTGGTGTTTGTGTTTAGTTGGTATCGTGCCTTTATTATTTGGCTGGTGTCTGTTGGTAATGGTGCTATGACAAACATGGTAGATTTATGACTTATTTTGCTACAAGCGAACCGGCCCGGCTTCGTCCGGTAACAATTTAGTTTTTACAGCGATACTTTGATAGACAAAAATTGTTAATTTGTGTCATCCTTAAAAGATAAACATATGCTTTCGCGGACTTCTCTGTAAACGTTTTTGAGATCTACATTTCTGTAGTACATTAATTTGATGCATCTCTTATGGTTTAGTCAGCGCAAGCCATGTAAGCGCCCTAAAAGCGGTTTTTTACGACTTGATTACAAATGTTGACATTTTTCTACTATCGGTTCATAAAATTTAAATGTATTATACACAAAAACCTTCCTCAAGAAATTATCTAAATAATTTTAAAAACCGCATTAAAATCCATATAGTAGGTTAGAAGTACTAAGCGCATACATAGACAGACGCGGATAAACGACATTGTTTTATACTATTTAGAGATATATATTTCAGTTTCCGTGTACAGAATGGGTGAGGTACGTTTGATTTATTTTTTGTAGAGAGCATATTTAGTCCGCTGATGGTCGGAAGTGCAGATGGCATGGATGGAAGGTATGATAGTGTTAAGTGCTGATGTGAACTGTATAATTACTTGCTATACTGCTATACTTAAGTCATAGGTGTGTGGTACTGAATAAAAAGTTGGCATTCTATTTCGGTTTCCTGCACTGTATGAATTGTGATCAGTGTGGCATGACTGAAGTATGCTGAGTTGTGGCCAGTAAAGTACCCAGTACTGCAGGGTGGCAGGGTTGTGGCTGGTATAGTACCCAGCAATGTAGGGTGGCACGGTTGTGGCTGGTATAGTACCCAGTACTGCTGGGTGCCAGAGTTGTTGATATTTTTAGGTATGTTAGGGATATAGTGATCACCATGTCAGTGAGTGGTATAATCGAAACGTTTTTTGGTTTGTTTGCTGGATGGTTTTGTGCTTTGAATAATTAGCTCATGTCTGTTTGTAAAAATTGCTATGGCAAAAATGTTGGAATTATGTTTTGGTATATTTTTGTTGGTGTGGACTGAGGTATGCATGTGTTGTTGGTATGGGTGAGGAGTATATTTTGTCTGGTGTTGTTCGGTAAAGCAGCTGGTATGTGTGGGAGGTATAATGATGTTATGGATATTGTCTGTATAGTTGCATTGTACACTTGAATTATGGAGGGTAGTACAGTTGATGTGTTTGTTGGTAAGGTTACTGGTTTATTTGCCTAAGGCAGTATATGCTTTTTTTATATGGGGAGAGTGTATTTTGGGTGGTGTGTCGTGAATTATTATTTTTTGGTGTCGGTCGGTCAGTGGAGCAGTGGGTAGGGTAAGTATGTATTCTTTTTTGGATATGGTCTGATGGCCTATGCACATCAAGGATTCGCCTAAGTTCACCTCGCCTTGGATTGCTGTTTCTACGTGAGGGTCGTGGACAATGGCTTACCTTTGGTGCGATGGGACCCACTTGACAGACCATCTCACTGCTGCCTGCGTGAGCGCTGAACGGCAAATGGCGCGTGGCGCAAGTGTTCTGATTCCTATCTTCGCCTGCTTCCCCTTCCCCCCTGAGCAAAGCCATGAATATGTGACGTCGGTCAGCCACGACACCACCAGGGGGCGTTCCCGCTCCGTGAATGTTGGAAAATGTTCGAGAAGACGACAACAAAATTGTATCAAAGGCTAGTGTTCTCCCCAGCTCTGGGAGATAGGCCAGGGACCTTATTAGGTAAGTAACTGCTGTTCCTCCATTTTAAATAAGGGTGTTGTGGGTTGCTTTGCATAACTACAAAAACATATTTAATTTTTGTTCTTAATTATTTTGTATATAGTAAATTAAATACCATGTCTTTGTGAGAGTTAAAAGTAATGGGATTTTATTATAGAGTTTTAATAGATTTCGTAATCCCATAAATTGACATTTTGTATTTCAAAAAAAGGAAAATGTATCAGAGTTTTGAAACATTTTCTTTTTCTATGCAAACGCAAAGTTAGTTTTGTTATTATGATACCCTTTGATGCCGCAATAACTAATATTGTGATGGGTTGATTAGATAGGTCCGAAGGTTGAAGGGGAGATTTGCTGCCATGGGGGGAGGAAGGGAGTTCTATTCCTTGAAAAACGAACATCATTCTGAGGAAACAAAGACGAAGTCCTATTGACATGTGTCGGCTGAAGTCGTAACGAGTAGATAGAAAACTGCGCCACTCTGCTTTGTCTGTGCGGCCAGTTGAAAGGGTCAATCAATTTAAGAGATTTGAATATATCGCAAAACTGTTTGGACTTGCTACAGTGTTAAAGAGAGCGAAAATAGTTTGGGTGCTTCAAACTAATTTGCAAAATGACTTCTACAGCAGCCGTTCGTTTTCACTGTATTTTAAAGTTTGGGAAGAGAGTCCCTGCTGAAATCGCTCAACAATGCGGGTGTTACCTGCAGACAGGAGGGTGGTATCGAAGTATTGCGCCAGCTGTTGCATGAGCTGGTGAGAAAAGGAGGAGTTGCTGTAAACCTGAGGGCAAGTCCACTTCAGTCATCTTTTTTAAAAATCTTAAATATCTGCCTAACAGCCTGAGAAATGGTTTCGCGGTAGTGCGTAGTGTGAATTTGGGCGCTGTAGTTAAACTGCCCTTTCAAATGGCTATAGTAGTTTCACTTAATATCTGTGAAATAACACTATTATATGCTGCAGTAAGGTTTAAAGTACCCGAATCCTTGCCGCGTGCGGTAGGAAAGTGAGCGATTGTCCTTATGCGAACTTTGTCAGGCTATTATGCTGCAAACAGGTACTCCAGTAGCCATTGTACACCAGCGCATTAACATTTTAGAAATATTTCAGTGTCCTGGTAAATCAATGCCACATTTTTTATAAGAGACCATTAGACTGGTGGAAGTTTTGGGTTTACTGGGTGTGGAAGCGAATTTTGTAGAAGTAATATTTTTTTTTTTATGTGTTTTCCGAAAACAGTAAATTCTTTACCTTTGCCACAAAACCACGAACGTTGCAATAGTTGTCAATGTTGGCAAATACGGTAGAATTATCCGTTTGTAATTAAAAGCCAAAGATGGATGTGAACGTAATTCCTAAAAGGCAATGTCAAATGTGTTTTCGGTCGGATCATCTGACGGCAAATGATTTTTATAGAACCCAAAAAGGAGAAGGAATTTACGTACAGGTTAAACCGAAACGGAAATGCCAATTTCGTTTTCGGGTGAATAACACAATGAAAAACAGTTTTTATAGAAAGGCAGAAAGTGGCGGGAAAGTAGTACTGATAGGAAACGGGGACCTGTTGGACATTTGGACATAAAAGAAATGTCCGTTGGTCAAAACCCGGTGATAATGATAATTTGTTACCGATGTGGTAATCAATTTAAATGCAAATTGCAAGGAAAACCGGCGGGTTTAGGTTCAGTTTCAAAAACCGATTGGTCTTATAGAAATGGCNTTCAAAAACCGATTGGTCTAATAGAAATGGTTTGCTGTAAGTTCCGTTAATAATTGGAAACTTATTAATGTCACTCTTGGTAGATAGGGTGCCTCTGCGTCTCTCATAAAACATGAAACTTATAATAAAATTATGCGTGGCACACTCGTTGGTACCGAACAAATAAAAAGGAGAGTGTTTGTCGTATTTTCCTTAACAAATGGAGGATTGATCAAATCAAATGTTGTGGCAGTAATAAAAACTAAAATTGTACAACTTTCATTAAAAATGCCTTTTAGTGTTTTTTTAATGTATTACATGACGTGGTATTTGCTTTTTATTATTTGGGCAGCGCCCACAGATGTATTGAGGTTGCAAAAAAAGTGTGGAAATTTAGTTTTTCCCCTGAGACTGATTTTGCTTTGAAAACTAAGCCTTCGCGATTTCGAAAGATGCAAGTGTAACAACATTCGGAATAGATAGTAAAGGCATACAGAATACAGAATACAAAGATGTTGTAATGTCAGGAGTAGGGCATTGTAAAGAGGTTCCTGTTGTTTTGAAATTATAACATAGCGAGCCTGTAATGTGCATGCCATACCATGTGTCCGCAACAAAACTCTAATATATTAGCAGTAAATCAATGTTTAAAAGAACGTGGTATTTTGGAGGAATCCACTAGTCCGTATGGAAGACCCTCATTTTTGTTACCGAAGGAAACACCAGGTCAATATCGGTTAATATGTGGTTATATAAATGCTAAAAATAATTTTAATTTGATTGATATTCGGTACCAGTTATGGAAACTGATTTCCAACACTTGCAAGGAGATAAAATTTCACCACATTGTATTTAAACTCTGCTTTTGCACAGTGTGAGTTACATCCGTAAACAAGAGCACAGTTAGTGTTTTGTACTCCTTGGGCGTAGTACCAGTGGACGCGCCTGCCCCTGGGGTACTTTCAGGCCCCAATGTATGTCCCGAGTGTTGAATCACGTGTTAGGACAGTACTAGTGTGAGTTAGTCTTTACGTACATTGATGACGTGTGCGTGTACAGTGACACGCTGGAGAAACACCTTAAACATTTGCGGACAGTGTTAGAGGTGTTAAGGAAGGCTGGTCTGGTGGTAAACCTAGTAAAAATTAGTTGGGGTCAACAACATGTGCGAAATGTATGGTTCATTATTTCGCAGGATAATTGACGCACTGATCCTGAGAAAATTATATGTGTAGTTAATTTTCCACAACCCAAAAATTTATGAGGTGTAAAAAGATATTTTGGAATAATTGTTTTTATAGTAGAGTTATTCAAAATATTGAATCTTACAAAAATAGTGTACTTTTTATGTAGAACGTGGAACCAGAATACGTTTTTTAAAACTAAAATGAATGGTAGCTAATCGTCATGCAGTGCATTTGTTCAATTTTTCTGAAGAATTTTTTTTCCACTGTCATACAAGTTATGTGGCCGTCGGGGGTGTTAGAATAAACCAAAGACGGTCATTTTGTGCCGATAGTATAAGCCAGTAAATTATTTACTCATGCAGAACGGAAATGTACTATTTATGAAAAAGAGTGTTTAAGTTGTATACGGGCATTGGAAAAGTTTTCAGAATATTTCGATAATGCTCCGTTTACTTTATTTACGGATAACCAGCTGTTTGTTGAACTCACAAAAGCCAGCTGGTAGTTAGCACGGTGGTAAGTGCGCCTAGCTCGCTTTAAAGTTACCGTACAGCATATAAAGGTGATCGATAGTTCTGCAGCGGATGCGCTGTCACGCATGCATTGCGAAGACGAGTTTGAGGCAGTGGAATATGGGGCTCTTGTAGTGAGTCAGTTGTTCGATTCAGTTTCCGCTGGTTAAAATTTATTGGAATTAAACACTTTGCAAACCTTTCCCAGTGCTTTTACTGATGCAAAAGGACACCATAATTCTAACACGGAATGTACACACATATTGTCTGAAATCAAAGACGGATGTTCTTTTTACGTAGGTTACAAATTATATCTAGGAAAATGGACAAAGAGGGGCAAATTCAAAGTTTTTATACCTCAAAAAACTAAGGGCAATGGTTTTTCAAATATTATCATGAATCCTTTTGTGGGGCACATGTAGCACGGATAAAACAATTACCAGGGTGTTAGAACTTTTTACGTGGCCAGGAGTTCGCAACGATCTGGAAAATTGGTTCAAGTGTTGCGATGCGTGCCAGCATGCAAAACCAGAAGGGCAATGTGCCGATACTGGGGCTTTGTATCCTTAGAAGCGCATTTATTAGGACGTGATAGGCCCGTTGACCCGGAGTACCTCTGCATATTTATATGTCCTTGTCGTCATAGATAGTGTCTGGCAAATTTTCTTAATTTTTTACGTTATGTACCATAAAGGCAGGAGAAATTTGTAAGGTAGTTATGCAGAGAATATGAAGTGTTTTTGGCTCGTCCGTGTTTGTAGTAACCGACAATGTTACGTATTTTCTTTCTCAGGAATTAGGATAGTTAAATTTTATATGAGTTCTAAAGATAGCGCAGACTACTCTGTACCATCCTCAGGCAAATTTAGTAAAACGGGTAAATCTAAACATTAAAATTATCTTGCGGAGTTTTTCAATGCTATACACCACATCACTGGGAAGATGTGTTATATTTACTTTGTTTGTGTTTTAATAATATAGTACATTGTGCTCATAAATATGCTCCATACGAGGTACTTCTGGGAAGACTTTTGATGCACCTGCTAATAAATGTGTTGTCACTCCATGGCAGTTGTTTAGAGAATGTGAGTAATAAAAAATAGGAAAAAATATGGGCAGAAATGACACGTAACTTAATTACATATTACCAAAAAAAACGAAAAAAAGAGTGATGTTTCATATAAAGATTTAAGCATAAACCTGGTGATTGAATTTTAGTTGAAGCTCAACACCTCAATTCAAAAATCGATTTTTTTTGTGCTAGCCATGAAATGGTGCTGCCCATACCAAATAGTTAGGTTTCTTTCTCCTGTGACAGTATTGATTGTTGATCCACATTCTCCTATCAAATCAGAAAATGTTCACTTTTCCCAGTGTAAAAAATATCATGTACCCAAAAATGTACCACTTTTCCTAAAAATTCCATAATTGGTCTTGATATTTTGGATGTGAAAATTGTATCATCCAAAATATATTTTGAAATGAATGTTTTAAAGAAATGTCATATTCCCAGTGTTTAGAATTGTAATAATGATATTGGTATTAAAGAGTATTAATGATTTTTATTTGTCTATACTCAGTGTTGATGAAGTAAATTAAATTATTTACATATGGGTAGGTATGAAAAATTAAAACGAAAAGTTCAAACACCCATTTGTAATATAAATAATACGCCTATATATTTTAAATTTATTATTTTACATTATTTATTTTGTGTGCACAATATGAATTTAAAAGCACTTGTAAGAATGAAATTGTATGGATTAATGTTCTACAAACCGTTGTTTTAAGTCCCTGGTGTATGTATGTTTTATTAGCTGTCTGCTGCTATCATCGAGACCCGTGTTCCACGTGAAAAGGAGCCTGGGGTAACGGTCTGGTCTGCCGACGCCTCGGCATTTTCTGGTCACGTGAGCAACACCGCTGTGGTCGAGTATCACAGGAGGAGGGATGTGATGGCCTACGAACATCAAGAATGCGCCCAAGTTCACCTCGCCTTGGATTGCTGTATCTACTTGAGGGTCGTGGACAATGGCTTACCTTTGTCTCGATGGGACCCGCTCTACAGACCATCTCACTGCTGCTGCCTGCGTGAGTGCTGAATGGCAAATATCGCTTTGGCGTGCTAGTGTGCTGTTTCTAAGCTTCGCTTGCTTCCCTTTCCCTCTTCTAAGCGTCTCCTAAACAACATGACGCCTACCAGCCGACACTACCAGGGGGCGTTTCCGCTCCATGACCATCGGAAAATGTTCGAGAAGACGCAACAAAATTGTATAAAACGCTTGTGTTCTCCCTTCTCTGGGAGACAGGCCAGTGGCTTTGTTAGGAAGGAATTGCTGTTCCTCTGTTTGAAATACTGGGTAGGGGTGATTGTTTTGCATACTAATGAAAATATATGTATTCCTATTTTTAATAATTTTTATAAAATAAATTAAATATCATGTTTTGTATGGTGTTTAAAGTCATGGGATTTTATTAAAGAGTTTGAATTTCTTTTGTATTCCCATATTGGGAATTGGCATTTTGCATTTCAAAAATGGGAATATATATAGAGTTTTGTAAACATTTCCTTTTCTGTTAAAACCCAAAGTAAGTTTTAGGATTATATTGCCCTTTGCTTACACACCAACAAGGAGGGGGTGGGGGTTTCCATTACTTGAAAATCGAACATCATCATTCTAAGGAAACAGAGATGAAGTCCTATTTGCATGTCGGCTGAAACCGTCACAATGGTTAGCGTGTTCTGTATGTTATTTCGGGTAAGAGATTTGAAGTATATTTAACTGGTGTCTGCTGGATATGATGTTATGACAGACATGATGGTGTTATGATTGTTATGGTATATTTTAGTAGGTGTTATTCATTAGAATCGGCAGTATGACGTGACGTATTTTATCGGGCATGGCCAATATGCTTTTTATGGTATGTTCGTGGGAAGGTGAGTATTGTTTTGTCTGGTGTTGGTCGGGAGATTATATGGTATGGCCAGTAGGTATAATAGTGTTATGGACTGCTCTGAATTGCTTGCTATACTCGAGTTACAGGTGTGTAGCAAGGCAGGTTTATGGTATGACTGGTGTGTGGTTGTTATCGTTAATTTGTTGGGTTATATGTTTTGGTTTACTGGTGGATATGTTCGGATGGTGTTTTGTGTGTTATGGTATGTTGGGTTGGTTTTCTGGTGTTGGTTGGTAGAGCTAATGACATGAAAGGTATGTATTTTTGGTAAGGCTGCTGTGGAATGAATGGACGAAGTATGTGTGAGTTACTGTGTATGTTACAGGTGGCCAGTATATTTGTCTGTCGTATGACAGAGTAGATTTTATTGATGGTAGGTTTGAGAGTGTTATGGGTTGGTCTGAACTATATAGTTGCTAGTGCACTTGGGTTATGGTGGTTAATGTGTTGGGTGGTATGGTGGTTGGTTGGGTAGTGTGGTTCTGGTTGCAAATTTTGTGGTTGTGTGGTTTCCGATATTTCGGTTGTGGTTTTGTTGGTTGGTGTGTAGGGTGGTCTGGTTAGATGTTTGGGCTACATGCTTGCTTGAGTAGATGTTATGGTCACTATGTAACTCATAATCTATATTGAATTTTAATTATAAATCTGCTTGGAGCGACTGCTCCTTTGTTAGCGTAATGCAGATGAAACCTGAAGTGCTTATTGGCTGCAGTCAAAATTACTAATGCTTCTGAGGTTGGGGTATGTCGCATTTTCGAAGTGGTTGACAAAATTATAGGTGTGTGGGAAATAGATGTGCTTAGGGTAGGTATGATTGTATTGCACTCTCTTAGGCAGAATTTACTTCAGGAGAACATCCGACATACATATGCCTCCATGCTCGACCGTATCGCCGCCTGTCTTCATGCTACGGTGGTCCAACACCATACTAAGTGCATCCAGCAAGTGTTGGTCCCCTGGAATAAATGCTTGTTGTGGTAAAATATTTTTATATTTTATGTATACGTACTACCATGTCCTGCCCTTATAACCTTTATGTGCTGCTGTGATGGAACCATCAGAATTATTTTTTTTTTTTAATGCGTGTATATGCTTTTTCTGATGCTTAAGAGATTTCTTAAGGAGCATTCATGTTTGTAAGGTCAACTATTAGGAAAGGTGTAAAATTAAAAAAAAATGTATTTATGAAACATTTAGAGCATCTCATTTGAACAGATTTATTTTAGTCGAGATTAGAAAATTGTAGACCTCTCATGCAGAAGTTGGGCTTAATTCCCAACTGGTAAATGTTAAGTACACACAATGTTAATGAAGATATTAATTATAAATGCACTGACAGCAGACTGCATACAAAATATTAAAGCAGTTGCCAAGTGGTATAGTTCGTGAATGAATCGCATTTCTATAGGCATGCTTATAAGACAGACCACAAACAAACGGATTGACTATGAATTTAAATATTTTTCGAAACACAGGTAGAGAAGGTTGATTGAAACATTGAAATATTGATAGAAGGATTGAAATATTGACAGAAAGTTTGAAATATTGGTTGAATGTTTTAAAGATTAATCAAGGAAGGTTGATTGAAATGTTGATCGAATAATCGAATTATTGATATAAAGATTTAAATATTTATGGAATGGATTCTTGATTGCTGAGAAGAGCACAGAAGATAAAACTGCATATCACCCGAGTGTGCCCTATACATTCCAAGTTTTAAGGGCCTAACCCTAATGGTTTATGAAAAGTATCGTCGACAATGTAGGCAGTTCAGCTGCTGTAAACCACTAAAGGCGAAGTTGGGATGCTGGTCGCAGGCACTGCATCAAACATTTATATATCTTTACATCTACACACCAGTAGCTCGCTGGTCTGAAAACGTAATTGAAATGTAAGCAGATTTTAATTTGGCAGGTGAATGTTTGTGTAATTATGAGCTCGCCCGATGAAATTATATGAAATCAGATAGAAGAGAACAGCATAAAATTCCATACCAGACTGAACAATAGAAACATAAGGGGGTGGGGAGTTATAAAGAGAGAAAGGGTGTGATGTCACCTCTCGCATCAAGCGAAGAACTGTGATGTGGTACGCCTTTGGCTACATAAATTACATGCAGAGGAGAATATATCATCTGATCAACATCCAATTACGAGCCATGGGGGAGGTATTGATTTTAAATTATTAGCACAGTCTAGTGGTGATTGCGATTGATATCTTGTTGGTAAATGGGGGAGGATGAAGAGGGCCATGGTAGCGTGAGATGTTAAAACAATGGTTCTTTAGAGGGTATAGGGTGGTTGGGTGGGTGGGGGCCAGCAATGCAGCCAATGGAATTAAGTGTTAGGGTAGAGACTGTCTGACTAAATAACAAATGGAAAAACAATGGTTGGGGGTTAGTCGTCTTCTGGTTGTCATGATGGGAGAATGAGTGGTCTGCCATATTTACAGGAATCTAACTCTAAAAATTCTAACTGTTAGTATTTAATTTTTTTCCCCTGTAAATTTCCGTATTTTACGAAATTATTAATAAATCTTACACAATTATTAATTTTTTTTTAAATTTCTGTTAAATTATTTACGGTTTTGCAGTACTTTTTGTCCGAGTTTGCCTAAGATTAGGGTCAGGATCACAGATATCCAAGATGGTGTTCAGGAGCCACGGTGGTGTACTGGTTAGACTGCTCGCATCCCGAATAGGTGAACTGGACTCGATTCCGGATTTTCGGATGTAAGAATCGTGCCGGACGATGGCGCTGGTCAGCGGGTTGTCTCCGGGATCTCCATTTTTCCTTACCCCTGCATTCTGGTGCAGCTTAATCCTCACCTCACTTCACTCTCATGGCCTCGAAGTTAAGAGACGTCCGAATCTCTCCATTCCATTCCAAGATGGTGGTCATGCACAATGATGTAATTTTTTCCCAATAATTTATCTTATGACAATTGTTATTTGTATATATTATTCCAATTTAAAGTCACGTGGGGTCAATATAGGAATACGGATATCCAAGATAGAGACTGCGGTCCATACTGTAGATTTTCTCCGATGTTTTACATCGTTTGCCCAATTTTTTCTCTTTTTTTTATTTTTAGTCCATTCCTAGGTCAAGGCTGAAGTCAGGGATATACAAAATTGCAGTCGAGTTGTATAATGCCATTCCACTGCCTCCCGATGTTTACAATTTTCTACAATTTTTTTTTTACTTTCCACGATTTTTCTACTTTAATGACATCCCAAGGTCATCGCGACACAATATCACTGTCACGGAAATCCAACATTGCTGTTGGAATCCATAATGTAAAGAAATGTGGTCTACTACATACCTTCTGGTTGGCTGGGCTTTGCTCGGAGACATAAGACGCCTTCTTGATTTGGAGAGTTTCTATATCTCACATAGAAGAGTAACGTAACCTCCTTGGTCGTTTTTAGTGAGTTATGAGTTCAAATTGATAATTCTGGGACATTCTGTCGGAATCACATTGAAGAGCGTTGGATGTGGTGTATTTACTTAAAGACAAATGTAGACAATTTTTACTTTCATCTTTGTAGCAAATTTGGAGAAAAATGCGATTTTAGCGAAATATAAGTCACTTGTAAAGATTTTGTGGTTAAAAAGGGATATTTTGACATCCACGAGGTCAATGTAAATGTTACCCACATCCAAGATGGCCACCATGTGACGTCACAACATGACTTTCGCTCGACGCCTGGCTCCTATTCTACATATCCCTTGTCACAGAACTCTCTTTTGTATTCTACTCGCCTGGCAGCGTGGAATATAAAACCATATACAAGCCGGGTCATTAGGGACAGGAAATCTTTATAGGCAAAGTGCTAAGACAGAGCTATTGTGGTCTGCAGTGAGTGTGAGATGAGATACAATACCAAGTAAACATACATTTTATACAAGTTATACTGTAGATTACTGTGTTCTACTGCAGCATATAATAGCTTAACGGAAACGATTGTTTTGTTTTTGTTATATATGAAAAAATAATTCTAATATATATGTGTCTGTATTTTATGTAACGTTATGTTCCAAAACCTGAAAAAGGGCTTGATGTTTTATTTTATAATTATGACATACCATATTTTAGTATGGTTTGTGTATCCGTTCTGTACTGGGGACTACAGTTGTAGTTGATTCTAATTTTCCTTCTGGTATAGATGTGATGATATACAAAAAATTTCACGTAATCTACTACAATTGAGAAGTAATAAGTAAGTTTTAATATGGACATTTTAATTTCAAACGAGACATTCAAAAGTAGACACGACAATCAATTTTTGTGTGATTTCAGGGAAATGTATATTTACTAATAAAAAAATGCCTATCACATGATACAATGATAAGAAGTTTGCCTACAATTTCTGTAAGTTTACTACATTAATAGGGGAAAATATCAAAATTTTTACATTGAGCAACACAGATGAATAGGCATTATTATTTGTTGCTTTTTTTCACATCTGGGTTTTTCATCTTCTTTTCAAGTAAAAAAACACATGTAATTTAAATAATTTTGAACAAAAATATTTGCATATAAGATTTTTTTAAAAAGTTATATAGGAAATATAAGACAAATTATTATCATTACTTTTCAGAAGCATTATTTTACTAAGGAGCATATAAGGTGCCGTTATAGAGTAAAGTCATTCTTCTTCCACATTTCTTACAAATATCAGGTCCTCGCAACTTTGGTAGCGCACCAGTGGTTATCACACCAGTACGTACTTCAGGTGAGTAAGTTAGACAAGCAAGGAAGACAGGTAAGTGTGAGTAAAGGCTTTATTCCTTGTCAAGGTGTGGGCGAGGCTAGGCGGGGAACTGCTCCAGGTACTGCTGCATCGCGGTATAGCGACGCTTCTTGGCCAAGTAGAGGGAATTGTGCCCTTCCACGTCGATAGCCGTGGTTTCAGCACCGGCCTGCACCAGTAGCTTCACTATCTCGAGCTCACCTTGGTACGCCGCCCATAGGAGCGGTGTTTGGCCGTTGATGTTCCTCGCATTCACGTTGGCCCCACGTGACAGCAGCATCTCCGCGAGCTGGTAGTGTCCACCATATGCCGCGCCATGCAGGAGTGTGTTTGTGTCATTGTCAGGCAAGTCGACAGGCATGCCGGCGCACAGTAGCAGCGTGGCCAGCTGCGTGTAGCCATTGTAGCCCATAAAAAACTGCGGTATTCTTGAGTACTGGCTCATGTTCTTCAGCTCACCGTAAGCCTCGCTGCTGTGGTCCATCTCAGCATCCAGGCCCCTTTCCAACATCTGCCAGTCTCCAGAGCCGTTGTACTGTAGCACCTGCGAACACGCGCCAGTTGTGATGCGGCTGTCACGTCAGTCGCCATGGCAGACCGGGCTCGATTCCCGGGGGAAATGGGGCGGGGATTTCACCAGGGTACCCGGTCACTCCCTTTACACACCATTCCTTCGCAACTCCATCCTCACATCATGTCGTTATCATAGGCACACAAGATATCAGCAGTTTAGAGCCTCCCAAATATGACTCACTTGCTCGTGCCTCGACCATACGAACAGCAACATTCATCACATCACACGCCTACACTATCTGATCAGAAATATCTGGACATCCCTCTGTAAAAGTTGACGCTAGGCTGTGTACACCCCACAGTTGGGAAGCCAAATAACACATCCAAAAAGTACGTAGCGTCTTTTGTTAATGCTTAGTGGAACACACTATATGATGCCTGAAAGTTAAGGGGTTTGTAATAATGAAGACTTTGGCTGTTTACGATTTGAAGGACGAATATATTGTCTCGAATTTAACACAAATAAAATACATCAGCACTTGAGAGGTGTGGTACTGTAATAATTTTGTTCCTCGGATTGACTGCTAACGACTTCTAACGACTTCGCGATGGAGGTGGGCTTCTCTTGGCGGTGATTGTATACTTAGCTCTTGCTGGTATGATGTCAGCTGTGGAGGGGGAGCTCTGGCGATGGGCGGTCTTGGCAAGGCCGCAGTTGCTGCCGTCTCACTGTGGTGATGTTCTACTGACGTGGCCAGGGGTCCGAACCCCTGACCTAACTCTCTGCTCGGCGATCTTCGACTGACTGCTCTCTCGAACTAACATCTCTGGCGGTAATAATTGACTGACTGACCTCTCTGCGCGGTACTAATGAACTGAC
>NQII01009534.1:0-29701 GCA_002778355.1 Clitarchus hookeri | reverse complement strand
GGGGGGGTAGTACCTCACCCCTAGCTTACTCTCGTCAGCTATTTCTTCTCGGTGCGTTTCCACATTGTCCTGTTGTTAGCTAAGGGGGGAGGGGGGTGTTCTCGGCACCAATATCCAGCTCGTCAGCTATTTCTGCCGTGGTGCGTGTATTTTGAATTCAGGCGAAATACACATGATTATTTTGTGATATCCCGTGAAACCTCTGCGCTCCACAAATCTCACGGGCTGGCTAGAGGCCCAGGGAGGTGAAGGGGGGTGGCAGGGTGGCCTAGGCAGTAGGACGCGCCGCAAGACACGTGTAACTGCGGCTTGTTCTGGCTGTTCACCTGCTTCGTGACACGTGTCTCTACCCTGGTTATGTGGTTGAGCGTGAGGAGGGGGAGGGGGGGTGGTTGTGGGCCAGCATCGCTCTACTATCCCTAAACCGTCACACGACAAAGTAAACTCTCGCCCACCTGTCACTATGACCACCGTTACCGCTATAAAGGGAGGCAGAGGGTTCGATGTTGAGCAGTACCACGCAATATCAGCAGAATGAGTGGAGAAAGAGACCTCAGTGACTTTAAGAGTGGTGCAGTTATTGGTTGCCACATCAGTAAGCAATATTATCACCTTAAGTGGGAGAGCGTGGGACTGGATGGGATCGAATAATTATGGAGATCAACCGTTCTTTCTACAGCTATCGATAAAATAATAAAATAATAAAAATCAATCCACAAGTTTTGAAAGGGGGTTGGGGGATATAACTACATTTATATTGGTTCATAGCTGATTTTAATACACCTGCAGGAATAGTCACAAAAACAATACAGTTTGTTTTCAATCCGGAAAACATATCTGTAATACATTATTTATTGACATAAAAGTGTCAAAATTATCAAAAGATGGAAGACAGTCACGGCTGACGATTCAACATAATTAGACTCAAAATATTATAAATAATCGACAAGCTGTCTTGCAGTAACTAAAAACTTTAAACAACAAATATTGTAACCATTCCTTAAGATTAATTTATACTAGACTACAGTTCAAAACCGGAGTCACAACATAATTAAGTTAGTTGTGGTACATGGACGAGTAAGGGACACAACTGAACTCGAAAGAACACTACTTTTGACTACTGGTTGTGCTGGCCCCAGAACGTCTACAAATTAACTCCACCTACATGATAGAAAAGTACGAGTTACTTATCTACATGGTGATATTCCGCCGTTTGTCTTAGGCCTTGGACTTTCGCCGCCACCTTCTCAATAGAAGAGCGAAGACAAAAGAGCAAGAGAGAACACGCAGTTAGGTATTTATAAACTGGCGCACACCTGCCACGGGAATAGAGACAGCTTTCACAATACATTTCCCTATCATTCCTCTGCTGATCGTTTGCATATAAACTAGAAACAAATATAGAACAGAGCACGAGGGAATGAGACAGAACATTCGCTCACCAACACGCTTCAAACACACGTGTTCAAATGCGTCACTCAGCAAATATCGCAGGCCATCTGCGACACATTCTACCGGTGGCAAAGACCCTACCCGCGGCAATTAGCGCGATGACCACTGCTGACGGCATTCACAAGAAGAAAAATAGATCGTTTTTAAAGATTGCGTCCAGTTGCTGAGCTAAAGAGTGTATTCTTTACCCGTGTCAACAGATCCTGACATAAGAATTATCTAAAATTAAGTCTAGAGCAGCGAAGTTAAATTTAATTTGTGCATCAGAAAAAAAACAAAAATACATTTTCATCCTCAAAAAATCACCGTAACAATACGTCATGTTCATTCTGCCATTCTGATGTTGCCCAAATCGACTGACAGGGAATGATTGTCAAGTGGAAAAGGGAAGTAAAACCGCAAAAAAACCGAGGCTGTGTAGTCTACGAGTGTTGACCGACAGAGATCGTCAAGCATTAAAGAAAGTGGTAGGGGAACATCGCATGACATAATGTGATGCCATCATCCATGACATCCACAGTGTCACTTAACGTGCAGCTAACACCAAGTCTGAGCACTGAGAGGTACGAAGACTGCGGTTCATAGATCAGCAACTGCCTGTGAACTGTTCACTTTGTCTGTGAACATGGTGGTGTAAAGAGCACCGCCACTGGAAAGTGAACGACTGGAGACGCATGAGTAGTGATAAATCACACTACACCATGTGGCAGTCTGATGGGAGGGTTTGAGTGTGGCGAGTGCCAGGTGAATGGTAAATACCAGAATGTAAATTGTCCAAAGTGAAGTTCGGCGGAGGTGGGGTTTTATGTGTGTGTTTTTCCATCGAAAGGACTTGGTCCTCTTGTAATACTACCGAGCAAGTTAAATTCGGAAGGCGACAAGTAAATTTTTAGTAGCTACATGTTCCTTCCTACATCTCGCTCACATTCTCTTTACAGGGTTGGAGATGTAATAATGGCCCACTCCCTATCAATATATCTAAGGGATATTTTACAGCAGGCGTTCTCATCCTGGAGGGCACCTCCCCCCAGTTTGGTGGAGGGGGGCGGGGGTTCGAAGAGAATTTCATGGGAGGCGCGGTAAGCTGTGGAATTTAGAATTTCAAAACAGATAAATCTAAACAATATACAATTTAGGTTTTCTGTTAGCTTTTCTACATTTTTTCAAAATTTAAATCTATGTAAATTTTTTTCAACTGGAATTTCAATTGTTGAGTTGGCAATAGTTACCACTGCCGGACAGTGAGGCGAAAAGTGTGGTTGTGTTGGCCGGCGTGCACCTGCCGTCTTTGAATTTATGCTGTGGTCGCACACGGTGGAAGACGGGAACGATATTTGCAGGGCAATTACTTTAGTATAATAGGTCTGAGAAGAAAGTTGTATTAGACACATAGCAAGGTGTAGCTTTTTTTGTAAGCTACTAAGTACTTGGTGAAGTGTATGAGGTTTTTCCACCTCCGCCTTACTGTGCGCCGGCGCGTGGCCACCTAACATAACCCCTAGTCGTCAACTGGCTGCAGACTAGGCTGGGATTGTTAATCGTGNTTGTTAATCCTGGTTAATATAGTGTGTGTGAGTGGCAGTGTTCTGTGTAGTACCGTACCGCTAAAAATGGGAAAATCGTTGCCTAAGAAATGATGGTACAGTGATTACTATATTAAGTATGGATTTTCATACGTAGAGAAAAATGGAAGCCATTTACCTCAGTGCGTTATTTGTCACGTTGTTGTGAGTAACAATGCAATGCAGCCAGGTCGTTTGGAACGTCATTTGACAACCAACCACACCGCCCTGATAGACAAACCACCTGAGTTTTTTGTAACCAAGAGAAGCTCATTGACACGGATGAAACTGGATTCAGCTGGAAGTTTTCAAATGGAAAATGAAAAGGCCATTGAAGCTTCTTTTAAAATCGCCTTTCTAATCGCAAAAGACAATAAACCACATACAATTGGTGAGTCCCTTATAAATCCATGTTTACTAACAGCTTGTAGTACTGTTCTTGGCGTAGAAAGTTGTAACAAGGTTGCAAAAATATGTTTATCAAATGACACAGTAAAAAGCACAATTAATGAAATCGTTGAAGATTTGGAAAATCAAGTAATAAAAAAGCTGAATAAATCCCCTTTTTTTCATTGCAATGTGATGAAACAACTGAAATTTCTAAGCACTCTCAGTTGTTATTTTACTGCAGGTTTATTGACGGGAAAGAATTCACGGAGGAAATATTATTTTCTCAAACTCTATAAATTACAACAAAGGCTATTGATGCATATTCTACCTTATGTGACTTTTTGGCAGCAACTAATCATCCTTGGGAGAACGTCATTGGGACATGTACCGATGGGGCCCAGGCTATGACAGGATCCCGATCTGGATTCATTGAACTGGCCAAACAAAAGAACCCCAATATAATTGGTTCTCACTGCATCATTCACAGGCAGGCTCTGGCTTGTAAGATTCAGCCTGAATCACTTAATACTGCGTTGAACTTGGCAATTAAAATAGTCAACTGTGTCAAATCAGGCGCTCTCAAAAGTAGACTTTTTGAGGTTTTGGGCCAATAGTTGAACAGCGACCAACAAACTCTTCTGTACCACACAGAAGTACGTTGGCTCTCTAAAGGCAACATGCTATCTAGGCTGTTCCATTTGAAATCCGAAGTTGAGATCTTTTTGATGAGTTCCACTAAAGAAAACCTACACATCCAGTTTACAGAAGATAAATTGATTTTTTACTTAGTATATTTGTCTGATTTCTTCGAATCACTAAATGTACTTAACTTGAAGTTACAATGACAGAGAAATATTCTGAAGACATACGATGCAATTAAAGTTTTCTTGGAAAGATTTTCTCTGTTCCAACGGCGTCTCCAGAGTTAAGAACCTAACTTTTCATCGTTTCCAAGGCTCAACGAACTTCTCGATGAGCCTCAAAGTGTTCAATTATATTTCAAAAATAATTTGAAGGATTCGATTTTAACACATTTGGCATTTTTGAAAATCGAAATATCAGACTATTTCCCAGACATTTGTTCAGAAAACTGGCCGGTGAAATTGGTGAGAGAACCTTTCAAAGTTGACGTGGACATACTACCTGCCTTTCTTCAGGAACAGAAAACCGACCTAAAATGTGATTCTAAAGCAAAGGCTGAATTCCCAAACATGACTTTTGATGACTTTTGGTTGAGCTATTTGCCTGTGTAACCACAAGTGTGTTTGGAAGCTGCAAAGTTATTGGTGCAGTGTTCATCAACCTATCTGTGTGAGGCAGGATTCTCTACACTTGCTGTTATAAAATCTAAATATCGAGTGCGATTAGACGTTCAAAATGATTTGAGATGTCCATTTTCACAATTGCAACCAAAAATAAACAATCTTGTGAAAGAAGAACCGTACCAGCCGTCTAATTAAATTTGTTGGGTAACAAAAGATTAAAATGCCATACATATGTATACTTACAACTAATTAATAAATTAGTGAATACACTCTTTTAACATTATATATGTATCTAAATACAAAATATTACTTCCAAACATATTTTTTTATATATGAATAATAATAAAGCTAATGTTAAAATACTTGAATTTTAATGTAATATATAGCAGCACTATAGGGATAAGATAAAATTTTAGTTTTAACTATTGTAAAACAAAATAATTTCTCTATAGGGGGGGGGNACATAGACTTTAAAATGTTGAGAACCCCTGTTTTAGAGGATATTAAATTCTTACCTATTTAATAATAATTTTACTTCATAAAATTTTGCAACTTAATTATAGCAAAATGCACTGTTAACAAAATTTCCAAAAAAAATTCCTCCAATTCAGATAGAGAGTTTCAAGACTACTTCTGATCGAGTGACTGTACACGAACGTTTTAAACATGACTGAGCTGACATTGGCCACAAGAAATATTTACTTCAGATACAGACATTGAAATTACATAGAAAGTTATTACTTTCACTGTATAGGCTGTCCATGGTATAGTGAACATTTTGAGTCCCTAGTTACTATTCTCCTGTCAGCCAATTTTTAACATTACGCCAAATTTTTAAACTAAATATTGCCATTTTTGTAGTAAGCACAGTGTATATATATCACCGGGCCCGAAAGTATTATTTTGTGGGTGACTTCTGCATAAATCATTCGTTATAATCACACAGCCGAATTACATGTATTCCAAAATTTCTTTGCCCATCTATTTATTAGTCAATAAATATTAATATCCACTATTGTTTGTGAAAAAAGCAACACCCAGAAAGAAAGGCCCGAATGAATCAAAACTCCAAGGAAGTGTAGAACAGTGCACCTGCAATAAGTGATTACGATCGCAGAGAGATGGCGTACACTTATTGTAAACATAGTCCGTGTTACGCCAACCTCAGTCACAGGAGAGCCGTCAAAAGAAGTCAAAGATAGTGCCTGTCGGCCTTGTTGACGTAAAAGGGTGTCATATCAGCACATCAGTGAGATCGAACGGGGCAGAATGATCGGTTTACAGGAAATGGGTTTGTCACACTGTGACATATCAGCTCGTACAGGGCATGCTGCTACGACAGTGATGCTTGTGTGGAACCAATGAATGGAGGATCGTCTTACGCAGCGACGGGCGGGTATTGAACCACACAATGTGACCACAGCACGGGATGACCGCCATCTTATTTGCATGGCCGTAACGGACCGTACAGTCTCGTCCACAGTGTTGGCTCGACACAGGAGAACTGCCAGGGGTGTAGACCTGTCTGCATCGATGGTTAGACTCCGTCTGCTGCGGGTTGGACTGGTGGCACGCATGCCATTACATCGGCTTCCATTGTCCAGAAACCACATGTACCTCAGACAGCAATAGTAACGTGACAAGTGTGATGGTTTGGGGCACGATTGGATACAACATGCGATATCGTCTTCTACGTATTGATGACAATCTAAACAGCAACCTCTACATCAGGGAGGTTTAAGATCCCAAGGTATTGCCCTTCATTCAGGCGACTCTACATGCCATATTTCAGCAGAACAATGCCCAGCCACATGTGGCGAGGAATGTGCAAGCCTTCTTCAATTAACGACGGGTACCACTGCTTCCCTGGCCCGCATGTTCGCCTGTCATGTCGCCCATCGAACATGTCTGGGATATGGTGCGTCAGTGAATTGTTCGTCATGGACCTCCAGCNTAACGGAACTCCAGCAACAACTGTTGATGCTTTGTGGACTCGCATACATACCACGTGGAGGGAGATTATCCAGGATCATATCCAGGCCATCTTAGATTCCATGCCGCGACGATTAGGGGCTCTGATTACCACACGTTGGGGCTTCACACCATACTGAATTCTCGAGGTCAGAGATCAATGTTAACTACTATTATTGTAATCAATGTTGTATTATCGTGCACCTAATGTCTGTCGCCTATATTGGACAGATAATTAAATTGGATCATATCAATTCCCGGTGAGTATTTGCAATGAATTGGTTTCTCTTTGCAGTAGTACGAAATGTTAACACATAAATCAGTTAGTATTTTAGCTTATGGCAATAAAATATTTTCCTCAAGCTTATTTTTGTATTTGTACATTTAATAGAAAACTTCTACACAAGTTTGGGTATGTTTATTGTGTGAAGATCTTCATAAACAGCGTACATTTAACTGTTCTGTCAATATGCAATATCTGAAATATGTAACCACAATGTGAATGATCTCGTCAAATAAAGAGCGTCCTAATATGGTTTGCTTCTTGTTGCTTGAGCCAAGTTCAGAGTACACGCAGCATGCCCCGATGGTGCATTCAAAAATCCATTACCCAGCTGGATGAGTTTGAGAGACACAGCATTGTCGGCCTCCGAGAGGCATGTTGGCGCATTGCTCCCCACTCGAACCATTCTGTTTACACTGTGAGTCGATATTGGACGCAGTGGGAACAGTAGAGTACACACATCCGTCGAGAATGTTTGAGTCGACCGGCAGACCCCAGCAGAGAGGATCAATTCTTCGTACGACAAGCTGTATGCTCTACACACGCGTCGCTGCTCCACATCCACTGACATTTTACCACAGCTGAGGATACGCCGGTGTCTACTAATGCCATATCCAGGCTGATTGCAGAGCGTGATTGGTCGTTGTGGCGTCCCTTACGACGTCTACCATCAGGACCCGAGCATCGCCTAGCATGTTTGACCTTCTGCCATGAAAGAGCAGCATAGCAGCTTACGGATTCGCAACGAGTCGTGTTCAGCGACGAATAATGATACTGTCCGGATACAGACCATCGAATTCAAGTCTGGAGATATCCACGCCAGTGNATGACCCGAGCATCGCCTAGCATGTGTGACCTTCAACCAAGAAAGGGCAGCATAGCAGATTGCGAATTCGCAACGAGTCGTGTTCAGCGACGAATAACGATACTGTCCGGATACAGACCATCGAATTCGAATCTGGAGATATCCTCGCCAATGCCTTGATTCACACTTCAAAGTATAGCGGCACGAGAGGTATCATAGTGTGCGGTGCCATTTCCTATGATTCCTACACTCCACTGGTGGTGATTAAAGAAAACCTGCCTCGGAAATTCTGTGAACATGTACGCTCCCCTTCCTGATGCATCTAGATAACCCCATTTTTCATCACCATAATGCCCGGCCTCACACAGAACAAGTATCTCTTCTTTCGCCAGCAGGGCCCCTAGACCTTTCGCTCATCGAGAACGTTAGGGAACAAATTGCAATGCAACATCGGCCAACGGCAACTATGACATATTTGGAGGGACAGCTGCTTCATCTGAGGCAGGATCTTCCTCAGAAGGACATCCTACGTCTGTATGCCTCCATGCCCGACCTTATCGCCGCCTGTCCCCGTGCTATGGGTAGTCCAACACCATACTAAGTGCAACCTGCAAGTGTTGGTCCCTTGCAATGCAGGCTTGGTTCTGTATACACACTACGATGTGCTGTGCCAGTATCCACTTATGTGCCTCTGCGATGGCACCTTCAGGGTATTCCATTTTTTTTCCCAAAAAACTGTATTTATGTTTTATTTTTATATATTTTTTAAAATTTTCCGTGTTTTCTTTATTCTGATTAGTTTGTCTGCTTAAACAGTACAAGCTCAACAATAAATTATGGCTAATGTATTTATATTAAAACTTAAACTTTAGTACAAATAATTCGTAATTTCTAAAACTTGTCCAATACCCGCATATAATATATCTTCAGTCTGAAAGTAAATACAAATTATAACAGAAAATAAGTGATGTTTTGTATATAAAGTAACATTTTAAAAGCTGGCTGAAATTAAGGATAATTTTACATTTGAATACAAAACGGTTATATCACAGAAAATAACAACGAACGCTTACGCAAACATTACAGTTATCGATTTTTTTTGCATGTCTGGATTATTTGCACACTAGTTATTAAATTGAACAGCTTACATTTGGTTTTATGTAACATTTACGATGGCGCAAATTGTTAATTCGTGATTCTAATAAGAATTTTGTGTGGAGGCGGTGATTTCTCAGCAAACTCGAACCCAAGATTATACGAAAGCTGAATCTGTGTACCTTCATGAGGAGCGATAGTCCAGTTTTAAGTACGATCGTCATCATATCGATATAGGTTGAATAACATGCTGAGTGTGGACACACTAGGTGCACATTTTACTGCGTCCACATTGCTCCAAGAAGCTCCATGTCGAGACTATCTCATTCAAGTACAAACTATGCTCAGCATCCCAAGAGACGAATCCCTGCCAAATAACGAGGTCCCTCAACACTTGGCGAGCAGCCAGCAATAAACCAAGACTGATGTTATCGACCTTGGCTCTTTTGATATTCGTATCTCATGAAACTAGTTTGCTTCACCCTTGAAACTTACCTTGGTGTTCTGACAGGTGACCCTGAATCCAAATGCATTACTAAGTAAATGAACGTATCAAGTCTGTTTGTCCTCCGAGCTTGTCTGTTAATAATGATTCCTATAATAATTCGCAGCAGCTCCTCAACGAAACAAAATAAAACCGTTCCCAGCATGTTCATTGTTGACTACAAAAATAGATTATTTACTGTCCCTCCTTGGTGTATACATTTGGGTGTTCCCATAGGACATTTGTTTGCTGCGCCTTATTCTGGCGAGTCTTTAAAGCTCTTATGTACCAATGCACTTTAGTGTGCGTATTCATTGCCTCATACGAGTTTCAATGTGATCGCTTTCACCTTACCTTAATCAAACATAACTAACCTAACTTAATGTAATGTAACCTGACCACACCTAACCTTACATGACGTAAACTCACCAGATTTTAACTTACATGTATGCTTACCCAAATTAATCAAGATCCATATAACTCACCTTAATATAACATAATTTAAGTGATACAATCAGAATATTAGCTAACCTAACTGAGTCAAACTAACCTCAAAAACATTTCTTTACTTAATATTCCGGTATTTGTAACAAAAGTAATTTAAACTTATGTAACATGCCACAACGTAATACATTATAACTTAAGCTGGCATAAACTTAAGTTATAAAATAATATAAATAATTTAAAAAAATTAATATTTTAACAGCGTAACTTATGTTCACTGCCATGTCATATTCCCATGGGATAAGTATGCACAAATCCTTGCGTAGTTTGCTCACAGAGCATGTGGTAACAGATTATTAACTCCCAAATATATGTTGGCCAAGCTGGCCAAATAGTCAGTTATCGATACAGTCGCATCTTTTCAGGATGTGAATCCCCTGATGGTTAATCAGCCAAAAGCTGTCTAAGTCACCATATTAAATATACTTAATTATATAAAGCTTAGATCAAAATTTTTTTATTTATATCAAATATAATTTAATGAAAATTGCGAATGTACGGCCTCATAAAAATTTATATAAAATTAAAATTTCGTAATCTGGAACGTGTCACATTTTTCAAAGTTATAATTAGGTTCCTTGTCGTTTGAGATGTTGTATGTCAATTCAGTGAACCGTTTATCTACCTAGAATTATTATGTATTGTTTTCGACGAAAATATATGCAGCTAACAACACATTATATCCCTGTGTTACAAAGTTATACAAATCGCTATAACTTATCGCAGCTCTGTGTAATTTTCTGGTCAAAAATCCCNTGTGGTCAAAAATCCCGTAGTCTTAAACTGGAAAATTCTGTTTACTATTTAATAATAGGTTTGAATTTTTTTGCATTTCCTCACAAGTGGAAGTAATCGTGTTATAATAATCATAATCAACGAAACAATATGTATTATTTTCTGCAGCGGTGGTGTAATATCTTAATTGAAATTATCAATGTAGACCTATTACAAATTTTTTTTATATAGTATTTGATTGTAGACCTATGAATTTTTTATCGGATGTCAGGACTTCATATTCTTTTCGCTTAGAAAGTTCCGATGTCCATTCAAAGAATAAAAAATGTAATGCAATTTTAAAAATTTTCTTTTTAAGATTTTAATGTGAATGCATATTAAGGCAGAAAAATTGCAGTTTAATTATTTGTGTAAATATTTGTAAATTTGTGAAATACTTAATCTGGATAGCATTAAAATTTTGGTTCGTACTCGGGAGCTATATTTTTGCCTAGATATAATAAAGAGCACAAGATTTATAATGAAAAAAAAATTGTTAGCATAGTTAATGTTTCAAAAAAATTATTGTNTTTAATGAAAAAAAAATTTTGCGCATAGTTAATGTTTCAAAAAAATTGTTGTAAAATTTGCTTGTTACTATTAGAACTGCAGCTTTATGATAAGAGTTCAATGATACTAAATCGATTTTGCGCTAAATGACGATATGTGTAATTATACATCAGTGAGCATCACCTTCGTTGGTCTAGATATACTGTAGGTTGTAGTAGTTACTATTTATGACAATAACATATATCGCTGCCTCACTACCATTATGCGACTACTTAAAGCTAAGGGCCATAGGTTATGTCATTTACACGCAGCATTACCAGGTTTTTAATCTTCTGCGGAGGTTGTTCCGCACACCCAGAGACATCCTTCTTCTTACTCTCCTGCTAAAAGCACACACAGTGAAACATGTAAAATACACTTTTCTGTTTAAACTATGTTCAATGTTCAGTATCTAATCTAAATATGGTAAACCTATCAGTTTTGTATCAATCTGAGAATTAAAATAGTCAATATTGAGCTCTGTAAAGAAATATAATTTTTTTTATATCTAGTTACTCAATTCTGAAAATATTCAGGATAAAAAAAACCAGGGAATATGCTGTACTGTCTTCTAACTTCTTTAATCAAGGGTATGACAGGTGTGTGAAATATTAGTGATTAGTTATTTATAATAAAGCATATATATTACACTATACATTATGAAAGTATTATAAGTCTGAATTGCTTTGTTATTATTCCTGGAAATTTTCATCGCGATTTACTACCACTATGATTGTCAATATTTAGTATATGTATGTAGCACCTTAAAAACTACGTTACTAAACAAATGCTACGAAGAAAATTGTTATTGCTGCTAACATGTCTGTACACTCGTACAATATTTCCGGCTTTGTTAAAAAGTTGTAAATATTCTAAAGTGACCAAAGTTACCCACAAAATTTAAATATTGCTTTATAATGTAGTGTTAAGGTTCAATGAAAACCCACAATGAAAATAAAAATAAGTGGGTAACTAACCTTCAAACTTAGAACTAAGAGGTTAGTGAACACTTTAATTTTATAATAAATTTAGTCGAATTACATAGTGATACCCATATTTATTATTTGTATCCAACTTTAAATTATTTTTGTTATCACTGCGGGATAATATAAATTAATTTATCAAGAAATTATTAATTTGTTTTGTAAATATATAAAGCCCTTATTGTGTGCGCACAAAGTGCTGCACTGTAGAACTTTGTGCCGTAGCTAACCAACATTTTGGCTTAGTCAAAAAACATTTATTTTTAAATTTTCTTGAAGCAAATTTTTTATTCAAAATCTTTATAATAAGACTACCTAAACAAACTTGGCACAATATGTTTCCATTATTTCGCATTTTAACTGAATTGTGGTTTATGCTACACTAAAAAAATATTATTTCAAAAAAATCTAGAAAAATTATTGTTAGTTGAAGTACCAAAATATGTGACACTACTGCGGAACCAGGGATAAATAAAAGTATGTTTTCAAAACCTGCAGTAGCATGGCGTATTATACGGGAACCTCACCCGACTCCTAGCTTTCCAGTTCAGAGTTGAGTGAAACTAAGATGCATAACGCAATATGCACGCACATGGAGCATTAAAGAATACAGAGGAGAAAAAGTTGATTATTCCAATGAAGGCAAGCGCACACACCAGCAAAATGGCGTCACAGTCCAGTAACATTTCCGAACGCTTTCCACCAATCAGCACCTGGTAACTTACTCCTTAGTCAGCAGCCTAGCCAATAGGAGACCTATCGCAGCATGCAGTAACCAATCACACGTTTCCAGAGCTTCGTGCAGACAATCAGCGAGAGGCTACGCCCACACAAAAGCAAACGCCACATAGTTTAGCCTCTGTGTACTTCTCTACTCTGTGGCACAGACACACGTCTGTTACTGCCACGACCGCACCTTGCCTCTGGCCCGTCAGTCAAGATGAGGATTGATAAAAATTCTAACAATATTTCAAAAATTTATCAATGATGAAACCAAATTTAACACTGGCGTGAAGTGTATATCCATAATATGAAAACTATCGCTTTATTAGAGCTTTTCAGAATACCAGAGGCCCTTAACTGTGTAGTTAGGTACATACAAAATAATCATAATAATTATAATATTAAATGGTTTAAAATTACCTGAAGGGATTTNGTACATACAAAATAATCATAATAATTATAATATTAAATGGTTTAAAATTACCTGAAGGGATTTATTTAAAAGTGCTGCTTATTATATTTGTATCGCTTAGTTGACCATGAAAATACCACAATCTTCAGCTATCCGGAATTTTCAGTCAGATATTTGTACCGCATTTTGTGTGTGTAGGATATTTAAATTAATTAAGAATTACTTAGTAAGCAACTGCAATAAACGTATTTAATCATAACGTTATAAATAATGGATATATATTTTTTTAGACGAAAAATTATAAACTATAAATAAACAGTATCCGTTATCCACATATGAACATGTGCAAATTAATGGGTAAAGTGAGCACCATTTGAAGCCCTCTCATCTGGAATAACTGTCAGTAAATTTATTTTATTGCAGCCATATACGTTAACTTTCGAGTTCGGAGAAATGTATACACTGTGTGTATTACTTACATGGCGGTATTTAAAAAAAACGTTAAAAGTATAGAAAAGGACTGATATGAAAAATAATAAATTGTGTTTTAAAAGTGATCACTTTACCGTGGAGTCCCTAAACATATTAGTAAAAAGAATTTACTGCACGCACGTAGTATTTACAGGTTTTAATGTATTTGGAATAAATATTTACTGTAAACACGTAACAAATGAAGTACTGTAGACTACTGTATACTTTTTAAAGGAAGGGGCAGTTATGAATCCGAAAGTATTAACATAANCTGTATAATTTTTAAATGATGGGTTAGTTATGAATCCGAAAGTATTTACATAACTGCAAAGTTACATTAAGATGTTCAGGTTACGTAAGACTAGCAGGAAGTGTAGCCACCTTCGCTGGCAACAAAGTATACTTACTGTGTTGTTGAGTTGTTGGACCAACTTCTCCAGCTTCTCTGCGTCCCGGCGTGACTCATCAAGATTCCTGCCCAGGTCCTGTACCTGCGGCACACGCATACAGTATATACGTAGTTAACATGTCACACTCTTACTACGCCAGCATGACGCCAAGCTTGTCAGCATCTCACCAGTGTACGTGTTGTGCTGATAAGTGACATTTGACTACACCAGCTGTAGTATAGAGAAGCAGTAGAGTGCGAGTTTTACTGCATCTGTTACTCTCACTGCCACGGAAAACGCTTCATTTTTTGTTAATTAAAACGTATTCTTCTTTAGCACTTCAAAATATTATATTAATCAAAGAAAACAAGGTCGTCAAATATGATGGTTGCCAAAACCTCAGTCCCTCTCAATAAACACAGAGTTATAAAAATATTCCAACACTTTTAGACATGCATCAGGAATTAAGAATATTATAGTCTTCTCTTTTCAACAAAGCGATTATTTTCGTAATGAGTGTTGGGTACAAAGAATAGTTTAGTTACTAGATAATTATTTTTAAAGAACGTGTGTTAAGTTGTCTAAGAACCAAGTGTCACTGTCATATCCATAGGACGGACATCAACTTAACAATTGGCTACGCAGCTTATTTAAATTTCTTAAAGGACTATAGTAGTATGATTAAGTTGAGTCTGGAGTAATGGCATTTGGAGTATGAGTTAGGAGCCGGCCGACGCCATCTTGAATATCCCTTTTTTTACGTGTCTCTTTCAAAAATTCCCTTATTTCCTTGAAACCGCCCATTTCTCGCACAAAATTTTTCTTTCTTCCCTAAAATATCTCTTTTATCCCTCAAAAATCACTTAGCCCACAGTTTGCAAAGAACGAGCCCATTTTTTTCAAAAACAAGCTAATGGAAGTTTTGGAGGTCTCGTTTTTACAAATGGCCTTGACCTATGACATTGACACGGTGCCCATGATCTTGTAAAGTCTTGTAACCTAAAAAATACGAATAATAACAAAAAATTCTTAACACTTAAAAAAATTTACAAAAAAAAAAGAATAATATTAGATACATAATTTAAGAAATTATTTAAAGATATTTATGTAGAACTACCGGGGTTCGACACGACCGGCCCTCGACAGGTTGGCGNTACCGAGGTTCGACACAACCGGCCCTCGACAGGTCGGCTAGTGTCCATCTCGTCCGCCATACTGGACGTCAGTGACCTTGACCTTGACTCCATTGACATTCATCTTGAAAACGCAAAAACTACATAATTCTTGAATAATTGAAAAAATTCCAAAAGATTTAAGAACCGAGGTATAATTTACACTGATGTAACCCGACTACCGCCTTATATCCAGGTGACCATGTTCCAATACCTTGGCCTTGAATGATTCTGAACTAAAAATTTTGCAAGAAATATTTAAAAATTCCCAAAAAATTATAAAAAATTCCCAAAAATGATTTTAAAAATAAGTAAATTATACTTTATTAAAAAATGAATAAAATACTAAAATTTTAAATTATTTTGTTTAGAGGGGACGAGGGACTGGAACCGACCAGTCTCCATGATATTAAGTCACCCAACCACCATATTGAGTCCTAATGACCTTGAACTTGACCTTTGACCTTGACATGTAACCCTTTATGAATTTTAACCCAGAAACCACACGGTACTCCAAAATATAAAAAATGTAATTTTTCATACATTAAAATAATAGTAAAAACTTATTATAAAAGTATATTTAAAAACATTGCATTTTCGAAGGTTACTTCAGCACCACATCCAGTAGGCGACTGACCCTCACCAATATTTCTCATTGGTTAATTAGTCAACAGGTTTTGACCCCCCTCACCTTTCATCATTCGGTTGAATTCACTCTGCTCACCATATTAATTTTTTGTTTATCATTCGTTTTCATTTTCATCACCTATGTGATGTAAGTGTAGTAATTATTGATTTCAACACAAGACGAACTGCCGGTTTAGCCATCATGAATGGTGTTGTCGGACTTGACCATGGCCCTAGGTGATTTTTTCCCAAAAACATCAAGAAAAATCACAAAATGATACAAATCATAAAAATTGGGGAGAAAATACAATATTACCACCGACTACAATATAGGATTCCATTTTGCTTAGTCACATTTCCATCACGCTCACTCATTACTTCTCAGCTGTGCTCCATCCATCATCTTGTATTTTATTCATGCTTTGTTATTCCATGTCAGCCATGTTAGTTTCCATCAGTACAACCTTCTTACATAACATCGCAACCATGAATCCCTCATGCTTATGCTCTATCAATTCATGTCAGCCATCAATTATTTCATTTGTTGAAAATAACAGAGAATCCGGCGAAACAAACATTCTCTCACGCTCTCTCATGCAATGTTTACCATTTTTGTTTTCTTTTTTTTTAGTTGCGTTCCATTGACTACCTATCATTCCTACTTGATTTAATCATATACCATTATGTAAGATTTTATACATGCTATACAATTCCACCTCGATTTAGTAGCCTACTGATTACTCGGTCCTTTCAAACCACCGTATTTGATTACAACACTTCTGCAATCATTGAATAACATATAAAAGTGTCCTTTAACCATCAAGATATTCCATTTAGTTTGTAATTTGTGATTACTGGAAAAATAACTGTGGTATATTAGAGTAGGACCGGGCATGTAGATATTTATGTAGGACCTCTCTTCGCCATATATACTGTACTGAAGTATGTCTCGCCAGGCTCGACTCAGCCCTCTTCATGTCTCAGGGTGAACAAAATTTCTAACACTTTAACAGCTTACTTCCAAGACTGCTACGTCCAACCTGCTTAGAATGTATTACAATACTTATATGCTCTTTTTTGTATGCTTCAAATTCAAATACGCCGGGTATTTCACGCACACCGCCATTGTCAGCCAATCACGCCATATGTAGAGGTCGACAAGCATATACCTTTGCTATATTATCAATAATTGTGCACGTTCAGAAATCTTGAAGAATAACTATCAAATCAACAAATTTTGTTCCCTATAATTCTGTTAATTGTTCTAAGTTGTTGAGTGTCCGCCGTTATGCTGTAGCTCGCGAATACGTGTCATTATTGCACAAAAATTAATTGACATCTATTACAAACACAGCCTTTATAGTTTCACAAACGAGCAGTTTTACAAGAGAAATCCTTGTTTTATTACAAGTATTTGTAAAAATTACAAACAATTTCTCATTAAAAATTACAAAATTATTTACAGTATATAACAGATTGTATCACAAAATTTATATACCACCTCTCTAGACTACTGCGGCTGTTGAAAAAAAATATAGGATGTAACATATTAAGAGTACCAATTAAGGATTATAGGTCCCCGCCAACTTAGACTTACCCAATTTTGCTGTAAGTTTAATTAAAATTAATTTAACGATTTTGTCGGCACGGTACAGCATATTGCTTCTTTAAGGTCCATCGTATTGTTACATCTACATTATCAATTTTGAGTTTGTTAATCTGACGGACAACGCCAAAGTCCATCGCGGGTGTCACTGTTGGCAACGGCATCAATCACGTTTCCCACATGAGCGAAAATACAGGTGCGACCCCTGCCGGGAAATGAACCTAGCTTCCCTTTGATGGGAGGCATGCGCTCTAGTATCTGTGCAAGTGTTGTCGAGAGAATGGTGTGAAATATTAAGCGTGTCCGGTCCTGTTTCGAAGCCAAACAATAATTATAGAAAGGGTGCCTGATCCCCATCGCGACATTAACATAATTCTCTGGGTTGGTGATTATCGTGAGTGTTCATAAAAAATGTTTGTACATATTTATGCATCAGGAATAGAACTTGCATTTTTTGCTGTCGTCATTTAAATTGAATAAATATTTACTTCATCTCTGGTGAAGGACTGGGGTGCGACGTTGAGAACTTATAGTTGTGTAAGCATGAGATCGATTTCACCCCAGGGGGATATGCATTATCNTTATTAACAAACACAAGGATGTGCCTGACCGTAATCGCCACGGTATAACACCGATTTGATGGATATTTTAAATTATGTATTCAATATCTGATCTTTATGTCTGTTATAATCACCAATAAGGTTTTCATATTAGATATTTCCTTAAATATTCAAAGTGCTGTTTTTCCATTGAGATTGGTATTGGCAGCAGTATTACTTTAACGATAATTTTCCGATTCGATACATATCAGGGTTCATGGGAGGTTATTTTTGCTTGATATGCACCTTATTCAATGCCCCCGCTAATCACAATCGAAGCGATGCTAGTTTGGGGGCTTACACGCAGGACTAAATTTAACACTAAGTAAATAGTGCCTGCAACACTTAACAATTATTAACCACAAGTTATAGAAGATGAATAGTTACACTAAAGTGTGATATGAGTTTCGCAGTTTTATTACCGAACCAGGTTTTGTAATATTTTTAGTGATGTATGTCCGTGTATTTCTGACTCTGAGACGTGNCGCAGTTTTATTACCGAACCAGGTTTTGTAATATTTTTAGTGATGTATGTCCGTGTATTTCTGACTCTGAGACGTGTTCATACGCAGCAGTAATACAATTTTTAAGCTTTTCTTTATGAATAAGCATGGCGAAGCGATATGAGCTCGAGATCTAAAACCATTAATAATACATAATTTCCCTTCGAACAATAAGAAGATTAGAAAGTGTTCGAAAAAGGTTGGAATGTTTACAAACGTAGATATGATTTATTGTATATAAATATAATTGACTTAAAAAAGAAACAGTTTTAAATAAGAATTAATAGCATCATAACATGGAGCAATTGAAATGAGCAAAGTAAAAAAAAAAAATGTTCTGAAACCAAAATATGGAATAGTGTTGCCCAAAGCGAATAATCATTTTATAATTTATTCTACTTCCCAAATAGGGTAGGGATCATTCCCGTATTACACTTCCCAATAATGAATAGTAATAGACTCTACTTCTACTGAGGAANAAACTCTACTTCTACTGAGGACCATTCATTCCTCCAGAGACCTGAAGCAAGCGACCAATCGACGCACACTACATATTTTAAAACCAGCATATACAACGTGTTTCTAAAACATGGGACAAACACCATCAGTGAGTTTCAGAGGAAAATATAAGACTAACATAAAAGTACCACTTTTCTCGTCTAGTGATTATCAAGAGAGCTGTGTGCCACTGAAAAACTCTAATTTAAATAGCAATACCCTGTTTTTGTTTCGCCTACCTGGTATTTAACATATCTGCTGTTTTGAATGTTCAACATGTATTACTTCACAAATGTTTCACCTGAGTATGTTCCGACAAGATGACTTTTTGTAATTTAGACGTGCGAACTCACAGCATGTCTTTTAAAACTGCGTAGAACGAAAGGTTAACGAAGTTTGATGGAAACTTTGATGGCCAAAAGCCATTTCCAAAAGTAAGGGGGGAAATGTTGTCATCCACGTTTATATAAAACACTATTCACAGATTCGTTGCTTCACAGATGATTTCTAGTATTTAGGCTTAAGGCTGGTGCTCACCGAAATAATAATTATTTTATATTCATGGGCATAACTAACAGGTACTTATTCCTGGTATTTAAAATGTTAAGATTTTGTAGTTTTTGCACCATTCCATGTCACAATTACGAAGTTTGTAATTTTGAGACTTGCAGATAAAAAAAAAAACTTAAACATAGACACAAAACTTAAAAAGAGTGATTTATATAGAGGCAATTTTTAATTAATTGTAAGATATTCTCAACAAAATATATTTTACAAAAAGTAATAGACTGCAACAGATAAAAAATATTCTAAACTTTCCTTATTTGGAACAATATATGAATATTGCAAAAATATTTCTAAGCGCGATTAGACAGATATTTTAAAGTTTCACACAGTATGCTATTTAAATGAGTATATTTGAATACGGCAAATTATTAAATTTCTATTTTTTACTATTCCTAAAAGCACTGAAATTATGGTTTTGACATATCGTTTTAAGAAAATATATGTTGTCAAAATAATTTTTGCTTGGCGAAATAGTACTTTTAAGTAACTGAATTGCCAACGATTATAAAATGAAAGGTTTTTTGTTGCCCAGCAATTTTTAATCCATGGTGATCTTACTTCCCCCGAGAAAGAAAACCGCTATTTGTCTGTCTGCTGTTTCGTTGACGTCAGTCTAATGAAACGCTAAAATATAGGCAACCTTTGCTGGCGGAAGGTAATAGCTAATTGCGTATTTCAGTTGTATTGAAATTGAATCACAAAACTCTTTTATGTATTACTGCAATCGTGGAACTATCTTGTGTGATTTTTCTGTTTAGAACTACTGCCTTATCAAACATGATTGTTTTGTTTCGTCTAGAATGGGTTTAAATAGTGCCCATTCAATAATATATCTTGTACTTAAATATTGTAAATAAAAGGAAATCATTAATATGTATTCCATGATATATGATACTCAATGGCTACAATATTTCGCTGCATATATTAACGATAATGGTAACTTANGTATTCCATGATATATGATACTCAATGGCTACAATATTTCGCTGCATATATTAACGATAATGGTAACTTAAAATAAACGTAAATACCTTATTTTTAGTCATATTTATGATACTAATAATAAACGTACCTTTTCTAAATTCTGTTCACTCTCTCTGGATTTTGCCTCAAATTTCACTTGCAGATCATTCAGCTACAAAAATATACAACAGTAAACAACACAAATAAATTATTTCAAATATAAACGTTATCAATTTTATAATTTTTTTTTATTTTGTTATTTTACAGATCAACAGAAAACTTGCAAATACGTTTAACAACATGAGTTTTATTGCTGAATTATTAAAATAAAAAATATTTTAAATTGAAGGGTTATATAGCAAAGTCTTATTCCTTTGGTAAAATATTTGAGGTTTTAAATAACAAAAGATCTGAATTTGGGTCTCAGGTTACGTATGGTCAGGAATTTTGTTTACACAAATTTAGTTTAGTACACGATTGCTAGTTTAATCAGCAGACGAAGGATATTACAAGTAGACATATTAATGAAGGTATTAAAGAGGAATGTGCAGTGCCGAACACCGATGCATTGGTAATGATATTATCTACTTCATTTCGCCATGTGTTGCAGTCTAGTTCTCTGTTACTAGCACTTGTGTAGCGGCTGTTACCGTCCGGAACTTATGACGAGGCAAGTTTTATGGTCTTACACTTCTTGAAGAATATATCTTCACTCGCTAGTCACCTCAGATAAAATAGATTTTTCATTAATCAGGACATGCAGAAAATTCATTATCCTAGAATGACACAACATATTTCGACAGATGAAAAAATTTTTTGTAATATTTTTTATCGATATGTGTGGAAAAAGAGATTTATATATGTGATATGCGATATTTATATGGAAAAAGTTTAAAAGGCAACAAAAATATGCACAAATAAAATTTTGTGCCCTTGTGGAATGAAGTGTTAAGAACTAAGACGGAGGCGTGGGAATAAAAGATTCTGCACACCTTAACATTTACAGTTACAGAATATTCAAACGGAAACTAAGGGAATAAAATCCAAATAACTGGTGTCAAAATATAATATTCTAAAAAAATGTTTGTACTTTTACAAGATAAATCTTTAGACACCTAGTTACCAGGAAATTCTTTTTTGAAACTACAAACAGTTTTCTTGTAAACTCTGCAAAATATAAATTTGTAATATTTCAAATTCTAGTCTTGCATTACATATAACATACATTCTTGAGAACTGTACATAAATTTATTGGTTTTCTTGTAGAAAATAAAATCTTATAAATGTTTAACAGCGAGTAATAAAAAAAACATTCAAAATAGAATTTATAAAAAATAACTTTGGCAACAAAGTGACTATAACCCACACCCTTTGTCTAGTTTATCCACAATCTTAACCACAAGGCCAACTTAACTGGTCTGTGTAGATTATATTTAATATATCTTCAAGTTGTACAAAATGTTAATCAATACAAAGCACAAGCCAGTGTATGACTTCCTATCTACAACATAATTATCCATTGTCATATTTCTTTCTTAGAACCCATATGCACTTCACAACCGTACCACTTTTCGGAGGATCTACCAACTCCCACGTACTATTATCATCAAAACACTTAAGTTCTTCATTCTCAGCCTTTAACCACTGCTCTTTTTCAGGTCCTTTTAGTGCTTCTTCCGGAGATAAGCCACTTGCATCATCAAATACATTGTCATCAACACACATATCTGAGAATCCTAAACGATCTGGTTTATTTCTGCTCCTCATGGGCCTGTTCTCTGGTTCAGTAGTTTCAGTAGTATCATCAGTGTCTTCACCTTCACTTGGTATATACAACTCATCAGATGATTCTACCACTGACTCTTCATTTTTTGCAGAATTGCCCTCCACTGAATCTAAACTTTCTTTCTGTTTTTTGTTCAGCATTACATGTGCTCTCATTAACTGGCATGATAGCTAATTCTTCCATGATGAAGGCATCTCTGCTAGTTGTCATAGATTGAGNCATGTGCTCTCATTAACTGGCATGATAGCTAATTCTTCCATGATGAAGGCATCTCTGCTAGTTGTCATAGATTGAGGCCTTGGTTTGTAAAGTCGGTAACCTTTGACATTTTCCGTGAATCCCATCAATATATGTTTCTCTGACTTCTTGTCCCATTTTTGTCTTCTTTCCTTTGCTACATGAACCATCACTGTACTGCCCAATATTCTCAGATGGTTTATGTCAGGTTTCCTTCCTGTCCACATTTCAAATGGCCTTTTTCCATCCAACACCGATGCTACAATTTGATTCTGAAGAGTCGTCTCAGCCCAAAAATCTTTGCCTAAGTTTGTGTCAAACAACAGGCACCTCGCTTTCTTCATGATTGTGCAATTACGGCGTTCACGTAATCCATTTTGCTCTGGTGTGTAAGCGTTTGTTTTTTGATGATTAATCCCTTCCTTTAGCAAGTATGTATCAAATTCTTTATTACAAAACTCTCCTCCATTGTCACTTCTCAATGTTTTGATTATTTTGTTAGTTTCATTTTCCACTTTTGCTTGAAATTCCTTAAAACAAGTCAAGGCTTTGCTTTTCTATTTTAGAAAACATACAAACATCATGTGACTATAATCATCGACAAACAGCATAAACCACCAATGGATTCTTTCTCCATAGGTCCACAAATGTCTGTGTGAACTACTCCGAGTATCTCATTACTTCTAGACCCAACATGAGCAAACGGCAGTCGACTTTGCTTACCTTCACAGCAAAATGTGCAACATGACTTACTTATGTCAGCTTTTTCATCAAGGTCAGTCAGTACCTTCTGTGGCAGTTTTCATTTTATTCAAATAGTTGCTGTTTATGTGACCTAATCTGCGATGCCATGTGTTTGCAGACACCACGGATGCAGCCAGTACACTTTTTGGCATTCTCAACTTGTAAACCTCCATTTATTAATGAACCAAAATAAACTAAAACAAACCCTAATACACCATTTGCATTGTAAACATCGCAACCTTTCGCTGTAAACTGTACTCTATTCCCGTTGCTGAAAACAGATTAGTCGTTAAATCTGGTTCACAGAATGCGCCTTTCACTGGCACCTCTAACTCACACTCTTCAGTTTTTGTTACAATATCGACGTCGCCGGTGCACAAAACCCGAACTTTATTATTGATTGCAACAATAATTTCTTTATATTCTAGGTATGAAGCATTCCTAATCCAACTTTCGTTTGCCATGAAGTGCACACTTGCACCCGAGTCAATGTGCCACTCATCTTTGCCAAACTTCCCGCTTAGAAACACTGCACTGAATGCGTTTGTTGGTTTACAAAACATCTTCTTGTCATTTGAGCCACCAGAATCATTTGGGCACTGGTTTTTGTAATGACCGAGCTGTTTACATTTGTAGCATTTCACATGTGCTTTGGCGTTTCCTCTATTTTTGCTTCCGCCTGCCTTGACATTATTCTTACGTTGCCACTTCTGCGAACTTGCAAATGCGTCGTCTAACTTCATTACGAACTTTTACGTTCACATCTGTTTCAATAACCAACAACTTCGATTTAGTGGCATCTGTTGTGATGGGAATTCCTGAATACTCAATGGCCATAATCATAGGGGAATATTTTTCCGTCAATCCGGCTAGCAATAAACATCCGATCCACTCGTCACTGATGTCAAACCCGGTCCCACATAACCTCTGACCGGTTTCTACCATTTGCATTACATACGACGTATAAGAATTTCTACTTTCCAGGCAAATCGAGATTACATTCTGCAGTAAACTTATTCTTCTAGAAATTCCTGCGTCGTTGAATAGAGCCTTCAGCTTGTCCTACAGTTCTTTTGAGGTCGTCACATTCTTAATATGAACGAATAACGTCGAGTCGATGGTCATGGTCAGTTCAGCCTTGGTCTTCGCGTCATCTGCGGCTTCTACACTTTTCCCGGTTACTGGTTTAATACAATGCAGCGTGCCCTCCTGGATATGAAAATTCTGCGCTGCGAAAACCCACTCACTGTAGTTTTCCCGACCCTTCAACTTAGGTAGGTTGACTAGGTAGTTCGATGCCATATTTACTGCTTACACGAATACAAATAGTATTACTACGAACTTCTATGCCTGTCGTAAACCGTCGCGAGAAAAACAGTTTCTACCGTTTATTTTTTCTGTAATTATATGAGCTGGGACCATAACCTAAAATGAAACAAACGTTCTTGTTACTNTTTCTGTAATTATATGAGCTGGGACCATAACCTAAAATGAAACAAACGTTCTTGTTACAGACTAGTGATGGAATGAATGTATTCAAAGAACCAAAGAGTACAAACCAAATATGACAAACCAAAGAGTCAAAACCAAAGAGTACAACTTAACTAGATGCCAGCAGTAGTTACTTATTATGATATTATAACAATATCTTTAAGGTTTCGGGTATTGTTACATATGTACAACCGATATTGAAATAATTAATTTATAACTGCCAGGAAGTCGTGATTTTTTTGTGACTGCGATCCCATACGTTACGGAAACCAAGTAATAGCGCCCGTGTCCGGTGGTTTCATGTGGAGGCTCCTGAACCCACATCCGCACGTTGAGCCGGTTCACCTTACCATTTGTATGGAACGTCGCTTCATCGCTGTAAACCACCTTAGACATGAAGGCATCGTCTACTTCGTTCAGGGCAAAAATGAACGCACAGAAATCACGTCTCAATTCTTTATCGCTTTGGGCAAGAGTCTTTTCAAGCTGTAACCTGTGTGGTTTTCACAGCAATCGCTTTCGCAACACTGTCCATACAGTTGATTGAGAGATTTTCATTTCCCGGTTATCTTGTCAAGTTGTTAAGCTCGGACTGCGAACGAACGCTTGTTGAATCCGTTGCACATTCTCTTCGGACACACGCGGTCACCCAGAACTTTTGCCTTTGCAAAGGCACCCTGTGTCACAGAACTGACGAAACAAACGTACGATACTCCACCTATCGGGAGGACGACGTCCGTATTTCCAACGGAATTCAAGTTGAACTGTTGTAACTCATTCACTTTTAGCAAACTAAATAACAAAGAAGGCCTTCTGTTGTTTCGTCGCCATTGTGATGCTGACTAACACAACACACGCTCATAGTGCGACGACAGACGCTCCCAGTGTCATCTCTCGGCACATAAAGGAAACATCAGACCATCCCCTTCACATTGACGTGTCGAATGCGAACTCACTATCCTCTCACCACCTCAAACCGAGAGTTACGAACGCCATCCAAACCTTAACATCAGGCATGCTGACAAGAGCGTGGAACGAGTTTGATTATCGCGTAAATGTCGTTCGGGCCTCTCATGGTGGTCACATTGAACATATATGAATATATGGTAAACAAATTTCACGGATCCACTGTTCATTTGATTGGTTAATCAAGGTTGTAGATGGTTTGGTTCTGACATAACGTACCTGCAAAGTTGGAGTATTCTTTTATTCTCATCCTGTGCAACAGTGTGTTTACAAATAAGATTCTAATTTTATTGATATAATATTACATGCCGTCTGTCCAAGAAAATTTACTAATATTGAAATGACAGCTGTACGTAAGTCGCGCAGCTAATGCGTTTGCAAAAAAACAGTGAACGTAACTAAATGCAGGAGCTCGCGAAAACCATACCGAGCTTACAAGGAGAAAAACACTGCTTGCAAGAATACAATAACAGTAAAACATTAAATTTTTTAATATTAACATTATAATCTGGGATCACAAAAATTTTTGTAATAGTAATAAACTAAAATTTTTGCAAATTTTATCCCATGTACAGAATGTATCTAAATTAGACCAACAAACCTCGGCTGCAAGTCAGTCAAGAAAAAAATAAGGTGAAAAAAATATACACAACACACAGCCTTAAGTGAATCCTAAGAACGGTACTTATATGTGAAGGTTGACAAGAAAAACGAGTGTATTAATTAGACTAGTGGAACACTGAGTGTGTGGTTAATGTGTAAAGATAATTGTGAAATGTGAAATCCCTAGTATGCTGCAGCTTCATGGAGATATTGTCGAAATGAAGATAGCAACCATGATTATTTCCGCGTTATAATTTAATGTCAGCGACAGAAATGTGTTGTAGTGTGTATAGATATTTGTTCCGTAATAAATTATCCAGACACTCAATTACCCATCTTAAATGTTTTATTTATATTTGTAATAAACTAGTGTTCCACGATCAACTTCAAATATGTGAACCGCCCTTAAGATTCACTTTAGACGTTTAGTTGGGTATATTATTTCTCGTAAAATTTTTGTGAATAACACAATGCCGAATATTATCAGTGTTAATTAGATGCTTCCTGTATATCTCTACCATAGCCGTACGAACCGGTTTTGCAAACAAATTAAGGAGGGGGAGTGAGAAATGCCAACACCCCACAACCCTTTTCCAGGCTTAACTTTGCTTCAGAAATGTTATACAAAATTAGTATTTTGATACTNAAGTTATTCACCTCTAATTATGTTTGAATTAATATAGTAGAGGTAAATTGATATATCTTTTAAATGTTGGTTAGTAAAACAAAAACATTGTAGATTTTAATATTCACTACAAAGTTCCCTCGGCCAAAGCAATGACTTGCAAACACAGCTGTAGCCCTTAATGACAATCACTGCTTTACTTTAATGACTTTACTGTCATTCAGAGAATCTAAATAAATCTGAACAAATATTAACCCTGTATCTCTTATTTAATTACTATTTTGCATTCGTGTGAATTATTTGTTTACCTTCTTTTAAAAAAAAATTTTTTCTAATTTTACCGCAGGCTATTCCAACTCGAATTCTGCAAAAATATCGTAAATCACAGAAGTACATAACTTTCACTATAAAATGTTCTGGTAAACTTTCTAATTAAAATGGAAGTTTTTAACCTATACACTGTACGGAAATAATACCACACATCAAGCTGCAATTAAAGGAAGTTAAGATCATATACTATGTTGGGATCTTACCTACGCATTTCACTCTTTCCTGAGCAAATGTAGGAACTCTACAATGAAAATATAAGTGAAACATTACTGTTCCTGCTTTCTCACTAAAAGGATACACTGGTATGGTAAATTATTCAATAATAATTCATTGTGTTTTCCTAAGCACTTGTGCTTCAATGTTGGCTGCTTGTCTTAGTACTGAGGCTATAATTTTCCTTCCAAGTTGTCTTTAAGGAAAAGCACAGCAACTTATTTATCTACATAATTTCTTCGGGCAGGGAAAACCTCGTGACGTGCATTATAATAAACTCCTCTAATTTGTTGGCAGGCAGGCGAAATATTGTCTACACTACATGCACATTTTTGCATCCTGTACATTTTTCTTCATTAGGTTTTAAAAAACGAATCTTCGAGCATATCTAAGCACGTTTTCATATAAAGAGAATTTGTTAGCACCACTTACACTTGCCTTGCATCTGAAGAGCTCACGAAAAAATTATTTAAACTGAAGTAATTTCAAAATATTGACATTATCTAAAGACCCACACAACCAACCAGAATGAAAACACCTTAATTTAATGAATGACGTCTCACAATACATGCACAGAAATGAAAGCAATCATAAAGAAAATGTTTTAAATCAAAGTAATAAAGTACAACACAATCTAACAGTATAGATACGTTATGTTTAAGAATATTTCTAAATATTATAACTGTAATTAAACTTTCAAAACTCCATTAGTTAATACAGGTAAGCATCCTACATTAAGGTACCGTTTTTCCCAAGTAACCAGATTATTATGGTGCTAATAATGACACTAGGTATATAAGCCTCTAACAGGAACTTTAAAATTGTTATTCCTGTTTAAAAGAGGTTATAAATACTGGTCAAAAAAAACTTCAATTTGACATATAAATATAAATTTTTTATTAATATTTTGATAAAATTAATTATTTAAGCACAAAAAATAAATTAATATTGTAATGATAGGAAAATTTGCTTAAAATCAAGTCTAAAGTATATTCTTAAAATACGTTTATAAACATTGGCTTGTTTCCTTACCGTGTGGTTTTTATTGTGAAGCTGGTTTTTCAGATCTTCGTTTTCTTGGGTAAGTGCCTCCACCTTTAAAGAACAATTAGATGTAATGTTATAATAACAGTTAAACGTAAAACTAAAAATATACGATTGAAAAAGGGCACTATTATGCTTTTAGCGTACATTTCTGGAAATGTTGGGCAACTCTGTAATTACATACTAAACAATCAACTATCAAATTATATTTTGAATATTGCTGTGTTTTACAAGTCGCTGATATAGACGCATGCAAATACTTTCAGAATATGAAATAATTGTAAGCACTGTAACTAACATTAATTATGTACACAGTTTATCATATTACTTAAAAAATACATTTCGTATAACATGAAATATTTTTATAACTGGCGTTCTTCATAGCCTTTGAACAGCCGCAAAGACAAACAAAACAAATACGGCGACTGCCGTAAGTATGCTAATACGTTCAGCAGATAAGCAACTTTGTGTATTTGCCAACTATAGACCCTCTGTGTACTATATTTGTTATTGGGTCAGCGCTAGTATGTTCGTAGTGACGTCAAAGGTAGCGCCTAGTATGGTCTTATTATTACTTGGAGAGAATTTCGGACGTAGCCTGCATTCTTGCGATATCACTCGCGCCCTGGTATGCGGCTTCTTACCGCTCAGTTTAAACAACACTACAGAAATAAACTAAGCTTTTTGCGGGAGTGAGATATAAATAGATGCTAAACAAGATAATGTATGTCTCCAGATTTTTGGAGGCAAAATACACAAAACGTAACCTTCTTAATGTCATTCTACACTACGACATTTGGAAAACGTTTCGCAAGAATTTTGTATTATCTAAAAACTATATGTTTCACCGAATTTAAACGTAAATTTTGGCAACAGAAATACACTGCTAGTCAAAGAACTAACGCTCACATGACGTACCAGAATGATATTTAGAGAAGTTATGATTACTACTAATATAACACATTATCACAAAAAAATTGCCTCAAAACAATTCCATGTAGATCGATAGTACGTC